>JAVTVY010015825.1:0-66553 GCA_036873755.1 Hanleya hanleyi | reverse complement strand
TACATAATCATATAAACATGGTTGACCATGGGAGAATGTTAACTGTACAATGTAACCAAAACACTGAGCTTTACTACATAATCATATAAACATGGTTGACCATGGGAGAATGTTAACTGTACAATGTAACCAAAACACTGAGCTTTACTACATAATCATATAAACATGGTTGACCATGGGAGAATGTTAACTGTACAATGTAACCAAAACACTGAGCTTTACTACATAATCATATAAACATGGTCGACCATGGGGGAATGTTAACTGTACAATGTAACCAAAACACTGAGCTTTACTACATAATCATATAAACATGGTTGACCATGGGAGAATGTTAACTGTACAATGTAACCAAAACACTGAGCTTTACTACATAATCATATAAACATGGTTGACCATGGGAGAATGTTAACTGTACAATGTAACCAAAACACTGAGCTTTACTACATAATCATATAAACATGGTTGACCATGGGAGAATGTTAACTGTACAATGTAACCAAAACACTGAGCTTTACTACATAATCATATAAACATGGTCGACCATGGGGGAAGGTTAACTGTACACTGTAACCAAAACACTGAGCTTTACTACATAATCATATAAACTTGTATATGGTCGACCATGGGGGAATGGTAACTGTACACTGTAACCAAAACACTGAGCTTTACTACATAATCATATAAACATGGTCGACCATGGGGGAAGGTTAACTGTACACTGTAACCAAAACACTGAGCTTTACTACATAATCATATAAACTTGTATATGGTCGACCATGGGGGAATGTTAACTGTACACTGTAACCAAAACACTGAGCTTTACTACATAAGCATATAAACTTGTATACGGTCGACCATGGGAGAGTGAGTGAGTGAGTGAATAGGGTTTAACATCGCTTTCAACATTTTTTCAGCTATATCACGACGGGGAAGGGAAGGGAGGGGAGGGGAAGGGAGGGGAGGGGGAGGGGCAGGGGTACCTACTTGTAACAGAGCAGATCTAATGCTGCCATTTTATAGTGCTGTCCCACTGAAATATCATGCCGTCGACCATGGGGGAATGTTAACTGTACACTGTAACCAAAACACTGAGCTTTACTACATAATCATATAAACTTGTATACAGTCGACCATGGGGAAATGTTAACTGTACACTGTAACCAAAACACTGAGCTTTACTACATAATCAAATAAACTTGTATATGGTCGACCATGGGGGAATGTTAACTGTACACTGTAACCAAAACACTGAGCTTTACTACATAATCATATAAACTTGTATATGGTCGACCATGGGGAATGTTAACTGTACACTGCAACCAAAACACTGAGCTTTACTACATAATCAAATAAACTTGTATACGGTCGACCATGGGGGAATGTTAACTGTACACTGTAACCAAAACACTGAGCTTTACTACATAATCATATAAACTTGTATATGGTCGACCATGGGGGAATGGTAACTGTACACTGTAACCAGGACACTGAGCTTTACTACATAATCATATAAACTTGTATATGGTCGACCATGGGGGAATGTTAACTAATATTAATATTAATACTTTGAGTTTGAACACAGACTCACTGTTCCAATGTGAATGTTTCACCCAAATCTGGGAGATGGTAACTCATAAGTATCAAGTCAATTTGAATCATGCATTTAATTTCCCCGATTTTGGTGAAACATGCACATTGGAACAGTGAGTCTAGCTGTGTTGAAACTCAAAGTATACACACCCTGAGCTTGAATCAAGCATTGGAAAGTACATACAAAGTTTGAAATATATGTATTAAGGCAGTGTGACGTCACTGGACCTATATGATTGCAGACCACCACCATAGACATGAAAGAAAACCATGCTTTATTTGCAGTTTACTCTGTGTAATAAAATCGTAAAAAATGACAATAAATATTTTCCGACATTGTTCGCAATGGTCTTTCATTTGATGGAAACTTTACTTGAGGGCTTATTGATCACTTTAATCAAATTTCTTTCACTGAATGCAGTCATAGTGGCGGTCTTTCAGTTGACCTGTTCTGTTATTTGATTGAGCATTGAGAGATTGAAATGTTTTCATATTTGCCGAGCGAAGCGAGGGGAAAAAATTTCTGAAATGTATCTCCTCATGTCAGTTTGACTCATTACAGAGCATTGATGAAAGGTTTCATGAGAAAAAGTCAAAATATAGGAACTATAGTATAGGAGGTTTTGAGTAAAATATAGGGAAATATAGGAATGACTCGAAAATATAGGAAATATTGGAGGCACTTGAAGGCCTGTATTTTGAACTGAATCTCTGAGAGAAAAATCTGCTACTCAGAAAGCAGCTTCGGTGTGCTTTTTGTGTCCAGAGCTGATTTAGGTCGTGCCAGCGTCCCAGATGAGAAAACCGACTTTTGAGGGGGTCCAAGAGTGAGCAACATTCCTCCGCTATAGCCCCCGCTATATATTTTTGCTGTCGCTAAGGCTAGAGGGCTGAAACTTACCACACTATATCTTTGGGTCAAGCTCTACAAAAAATGTAACAAAAATCCAAGATGGCCGCCATAATGACGTCACTGTGAAGTCAATTTTCAAAAAGAGAATTTTCGAATTTTTGTTTTTTCTTCGCAAAAACTGCATGATAAATTAGTAAATAATCATCTGATATTACATGGCCCACATGGCCGCCATTTCGAATTTACCCATGATCGTCTGCTCGGGGGGTCATGCAAATAGGCTCAAAATGACCCCAATATGATAATCTAAAAAGTCACGGAGTTTCAGCTCTCCATTTCTTGTCGTTCCGGAGATAGGAGAGAAAAAAACCCTCCCCCCCCCCGCAGGACAGGTAGGGTTAATGTCATGGCTTTCCAGGAATAATATACATAATTGAGGGAAGATTCTGGAAAGCAACGATATAAGCTGATATGTATTAGATGTATCAAGATTATAATCTCACACTTATTTAAGTTTCATGAATGTACCACATGAATGTACCACATGCACCTGAAGGCATGAATGTTGATTAACATAGTAATGGGCTGTATTAAATCAATTAACTGCTCAGGGCATGAATTTACCATAAAACTTTGCCGGACCATCGGGCTGGTATACTTCATTATACAAAGCTGAAATTCTTGAATTATAACCAGCCAGTCAGGCTGGTTAGCTAGCTTTAGAATTAAATTCAACCAGCCAAGTTCTAAATTCACCCGCCATGGGCTGCCGGGCTTGTGGCAATTTTGAGCCTTGCTGCTAGAGGTCATTAGGCCTACAGTGAAGAGGCGGTTAACTGGGGCATCCGTGGGGTTCCCGGGTGTGAAAAGGAATAGGACCCCACCTGTGGGATCCCGGGTATTAAAAGGAATAAGACCCTATCCCTGTGGTTTTCGGGTGTGAAAAGGAATAGGAACCAAACGTAGTAATGGGACTGAAATGGTGTTGAAAGCGACATTAAATCATATTCACTCATCCCAGTTTACACTCTGTGACTTCACTACATGTACTTGTCAAAATATGATTATTTTGTGAACAGTGAAGATTTTGATATATAATCACTTGTAGTTGTAGAGGTTATAATTTTATAACCTCTGTAAGTGGTATAATTTTATAACCTCTGTAAGTGGTATAATTTTATAACCTCTGTAAGTGGTATAATTTTATAACCTCTGTAAATGGTATAATTTTATAACCTCTGTAAGTGGTATAATTTTATAACCTCTGTAAGTGGTATAATTTTATAACCTCTGTAAGTGGTATAATTTTATAACCTCTGTAAGTTGGTCCCTGAGTGTTTATTTCATACGTACTATCATCAGGGAAGTAAAGCTTCCATCCTGGATATGGACTTGGTACCTCCATGAGAGTGGTCTGTCTCAGTGCTATCTCTGCAGGAGGACGGGCTCTCGGGTTGGACTGGGGGTCAGCCATCAGACCTATTTGGCTTGACCGAAAGCTGCCTGGAAATCCACATAAATAAAAATATTGATGAGATATTTGAGATGATTCAATTTGGGCCCACCAAACTAATTAATATTGATATTGGGAGGAGGAGAGAGGAGGGGGAGAAAGAAGAGGAAAGAAAGAAAGAAAGAACATGAACACATATCCCTCGGGATGCCTAATTATAGACCTATATCAGTACTGCCTTGTTTGAAAAAGATAGTTGAAAAGCTTGTAGAACTTTGCATGTAAGAGAATGATCATCTTCTTACTTATGTACAGTATAAGTTGCACTAAGCAGTATGGCTTCTGAGCTAATCATTCCTCGTTCTTTGTGGTTATGTCACTACATGAAAAATTAGTTGCTGGAGAGAGGCCAAGGAGTATTCTATCACAACTTTGCTGGACTAACAAAAAGCATTTGATACAGTCAACAACAGCATCCTTCTTTTCAAGTTAGATCATTATGGGTTTAGAGGAACATCTAACAAATGGTTCCATAATTACTTACCCTGGCAGCTAACACAATATAACCATACAGTATCATCATCATTTCCACATCTGGTGTAATTATGTAGAGTATCACTGTATCTGCAGTCTATTTCAAGTCTGGTTCTTTTCCTTAGTTATGTCAATAACATTTAATATTGTTGTGTCATGGAAATTCTAAACTTCACTGATGGACATCTGCCACGGTGTCTGACGGACATCTGCCACGGTGTCTGACGGACATCTGCCACGGTGTCTGATGGACATCTGCCACGATGTCTGATGGGATATCTGCCACGGTGTCTGATGGACATCTGCCACGGTGTCTGATGGGATATCTGCCACGGTGTCTGATGGACATCTGCCACGGTGTCTGACGGACATCTGCCACGGTGTCTGATGGACATCTGCCACGGTGTCTGATGGGATATCTGCCACGGTGTCTGATGGACATCTGCCACGGTGTCTGATGGGATATCTGCCACGGTGTCTGATGGACATCTGCCACGGTGTCTGACGGACATCTGCCACGGTGTCTGACGGACATCTGCCACGGTGTCTGATGGACATCTGCCACGGTGTCTGATGGGATATCTGCCACGGTGTCTGATGGGACATCTGCCACGGTGTCAGCGGACATCTGCCACGGTGTCTGACGGACATCTGCCACGGTGTCTGCGGACATCTGCCACGGTGTCTGATGGTTGGCATCTGCCACGGTGTCTGATAGGATATGCCACGGTGTCTGATGGACACTCTGCCCACGGTGTCTGATGGGATATCTGCCACGGTGTCTGATGGACACATCTTGCCCGGTGTCTGACGGACTCTGCCCACGGTGTCTGTGGATCTGCCACGGTGTCTGACGGACATCTGCCACGGTGTCTGATGGACATCTGCCACGGTGTCTGATGGGATATCTGCCACGGTGTCTGATGGACATCTGCCACGGTGTCTGATGGGATATCTGCCACGGTGTCTGATGGACATCTGCCACGGTGTCTGACGGACATTATGTAGAGTATCACTGTATCTGCAGTCTATTTCAAGTCTGGTTCTTTTCCTTAGTTATGTCAATAACATTTAATATTGTTGTGTCATGGAAATTCTAAACTTCACTGATGGACATCTGCCACGGTGTCTGACGGACATCTGCCACGGTGTCTGACGGACATCTGCCACGGTGTCTGACGGACATCTGCCACGGTGTCTGATGGGATATCTGCCACGGTGTCTGATGGACATCTGCCACGGTGTCTGATGGGATATCTGCCACGGTGTCTGATGGACATCTGCCACGGTGTCTGACGGACATCTGCCACGGTGTCTGACGGACATCTGCCACGGTGTCTGATGGACATCTGCCATGTGTCTGATGGGATATCTGCCACGGTGTCTGATGGACATCTGCCACGTGTCTGATGGGATATCTGCCACGGTGTCTGATGGACATCTGCCACGGTGTCTGATGGGCATCTGCCACGGTGTCTGATGGGCATCTGCCACGGTGTCTGATGGGCATCTGCCACGGTGTCTGATGGGCATCTGCCACGGTGTCTGATGGGCATCTGCCACGGTGTCTGATGGGCATCTGCCACGGTGTCTGATGGGCATCTGCCACGGTGTCTGATGGACATCTGCCACGGTGTCTGATGGGCATCTGCCACGGTGTCTGATGGGCATCTGCCACGTGTCTGATGGGCATCTGCCACGGTGTCTGATGGGCATCTGCCACGGTGTCTGATGGGCATCTGCCAATGCGTCTGATGGGCATCTGCCACGGTGTCTGATGGGCATCTGCCACGGCCTGATGGCATCTGCCACGGTGTCTGATGGGCATCTGCCACGGTGTCTGATGGGCATCTGCCACGGTGTTCTGATGGGCATCTGCCACGGTTCCGATGGGCATCTGCCACGGTGTCTGATGGGCATCTGCCACGGTGTCTGATGGGCATCTGCCACGGTGTCTGATGGGCATCTGCCACGGTGTCTGATGGGCATCTGCCACGGTGTCTGATGAAGACCCTAAGCTATTGATAGATATTATGTCGATAGAGCTCATCAACTTGTGTAATTAGTTCTCCTGCAACAAACTCTCGCTCAATGTTACAAACACCCTCTAAACTGTGCAAGTTTTGCAACCAGCCCAAATTATTCATCTTCGGTAAAGATATAGATCAGGTTGAAATATTAAAATTCCTATCATTAATTGCTTCTTCAGCAAAGCATGATCACACAGCTTCACTATTTGTTCAATTGAAAATATTATCAGTGAAAGAACTAAATGAGTACGGTACCTCATTCTTTTATTTGTTAATATTAAATAGTTCAACCATCAGGATTTAATCCCTGACATTCCTGAGGATTTTCTTGTCGTATTTCACAAAACTATGACTTGTGTATAGATACTCAACTAGGCAGTCCAGTTTAAATATCTATCAACAAATTTATCTTTCGGTCTTATCGTTCTATAACACCTCAATCAAAGGCTCGAGAATATGGAATAAGACGCCCTCTCTCTTGAAATCCTGTACTTCTATCTCACAATATAAATCTCGTACTAAAACCCACCTTCTGGAAAGGCAAACCATTTTCTTCCAATAATATGGTTTCTAAATGCTGGAAATTTGATGGAATTGAAACCAGATTTTGTTATGTTAATCTTTGTTCATTTAAACTGGAACGCCAGGTATTTAAACTTTCACCGTTATTACATCAAATATCAATCTATCTCTATTCTTTTTCTGGGACAGAACAAGCCCTCGGGAGTTTTAATCCTGTATACATGCACATGTATTATATTCTCATTATCTGTATTGGAATGCTTGAATGAAATAACAAGCGTTCTGAGAACCCCAACATCTCGCCTTGCGGGGTCATCTGCCGAAGCTGCAGCAGTATTGAAAGCATACATGTAGAGCAAACAATAACGTCTGGAATAGGTGATGTGGTACAGACAATAATGTCTGGAATAGATTATCTGGTACAGACAATAACATCAGTCCCATGTGGAATTAACCGCATATAAGTTAATCCCATGTAGGATGGATAGGTCAGTGCCGTGGGATTACTGCTGCATAGGGCAGCCCAGTGTGAGATTACTGCTGGATAGGTCAGTCCCATGTGAGATTACTGCTGGATAGGCCAGTCCTGTGTAGGATTACTGCTGGATGGACCAGTCCCGTGTGTTATTACTGATGGATAGACCAGTCCCCTGTGGGATTACTGCTGGATAGTCCAGTCCCAAGTGGGATTACTGCTGGATAGGCCAGTCCTGTCTGGGATTACTGCTGGATAGATGAGTCTCGTATGGGATTAATGCTGGATAGGACAGTCCCGTGTGGGATTACTGCTGCATAGGCAGTCCAGTGTGGGATTACTGCTGCATACGGCAATCCTGTGTGGGATTACGGCTGGGGAGGCCAGTCCCATGTGGGATTACTGCTGGATAGGCTAAACCTGTGTGGGATTACAGCAGGATAGGTCAGTCCCATGTAGGATTATGGCTGGATAGGTCAGTGCCATGTGGGATTACTGCTGCATATTGCAGTCCAGTGTCATATTACTTCTGGATAGGTCAGTCCCGTGTGAGATTACTGCTGCATAGGCCAGTCCCGTGTGGGATTACTGCAGGATAGGCCAGTCCCAAGTGGGATTACTGCTGGATAGGCCAGTCCGGTCTGGGATTACTGCTGGATAGGTCAGTCCCGTGTGGCATTACTGCTGGCTAGGCCAGTGCCATTTGTGATTACTGCTGGATAGGTCAGTCCTGTGTGGGATTACTGTTGGATAGGCCAGTCTTGTGTGGGATTACTGCGGGACAGCTCTGGCCTAGGAAAACAGGAAACATGTCCACCAAGTTTTATAATCATCCCACGAAAGGTTCAACAAACTTTTCATGTACAGATCTACATGTAAATTTTTGCCCAACAAAAACCTTATCACTGGAAACGTACAAAGTCTAAACTGCAATAATTAGGACAAAAATTCATATTTAATGTCATATTTCTTAAATAGCACATACACATCCTCAAATCACATTGAACTTGGGTAGCAAGTGTCAAACTCATCCAATGAAAGCTGACAGCTTCAGAAAACTTTCCATGTACAGGTGTACATGTATATACATGTACATTATCATTAGCAAATTACTTAAGACAAAACCATCAAAATTCGAACAAAAATTAATATTTCATCTCCTAAATAGCACAGATACATCCTCTAATCATAAGAGACATGTGTACCAAGTTTCATAATCATTCAATGACAGCTGACAACTGCAGCCAACTGTGATGTACAGATGTACATGTGCACTTCAGCTAAACGCAAAACTCTATCATTTGCCATAATTTGGAGAAAAATTAATATTTCATCTCCTAAATAGCACAGGTACATCCTCTAATCATAAGAACATGTGTACCAAGTTTCGTAATCATCCAATGAGATCTGACAGCTGCAGCAAGCTTACCATGTACATGTACATGTATACATGTAGAAGCCTACAATTCACCTAAACAGAAAACTCTACCATTTGACATAATTTGGACAAAAATCAATATTTCATCTCCTAAATTGCACAGGTGCATCCTCTAATCATAAGAAACATGTGTACCAAGTTTCATAATCATCCAATGGCAGCTGACAACTGCAGCAAACTTTCTAAGTACAGATGTACATGTGCACTTCAGCTAAAAAAAAGTCTATCATAGGGATTTTAACATTGGAGCACCCCAGGGGTAGTACCCCCAGGTGGAATACCCCCTCCCCCCCATTTTTTTAATATTTTTTATAAATTTTCTAGATTTTTTTTAATTTGCTAAACCAAAAACCTTATCATTTCCAGGCAGGGGACACCGACGACGACATCCTCTTTCCCCCCTCACAATATCTCCCCTTTACTTCGTAAGGCGAGATAAAAATGAAATGGAATGAGACAACAGTTCCTGGCTGACAGGGTTGAAGGAAGATTACCATAACATGCCAACTGTTACTTTCTATGGGGATTATCATCTGATGTGCCGTGTTTGTTCAATCAGAATACTTGTACCTTGTCTTCCTCGACCTCTTCCTCGGTTTCCATAGCCACTGTAGCCACCTCTTCCCCTTCCCTTCCAGCCTCGTCCACCTCTCCACCCCCAGTTACCATAGTAATGCCCAGCTTGCCCTCGCCCTCTGCCTTGAGATCCAGACTGACTCATTATATGGATTGTATTGCGGAGAACGATTTAGAAAGCTGCAAAAACGAAAAACAAAAAGTAATGAAAGCTTGTGTGAAACACGGGCAAAGAGCATTTCCCCAGGTAATTTTGTAACACATAATTTGGTACTCACAGGGCTTTAGATCTCCCCAATTTGGGAATACCCCTTATTATGGGTAGCAAATTTTTTTTAGGATGAGATAGAGGGTGGGGCACATACTCCTGGAGGATGAGCAATCACGAATCATCCTTGGTAGAAGTGCCTCGGAGAAGGGATTTCTTCACCAATGGGCGAAACCCAGTGTGAGGCAACACCAACTTTATTTTGCATTTCATCGACCCACCGACATTAAAAAATCGAATAAAAATAAAATTTCAAATTGCCACTTTTATATTTCCTATGAAAGTTTGAACATAAAGAATTTAACCCCCTTTTTATTTCTGATTGTATAAATTAGGCAGTTGTACTCTATCTGAAACAATGCCAGCAAATAAAAATGCCAAACAACAAAAAATAAATACCTTTCACTATAACTTTTCACTGTAAGTCAGTGAATTGTTGTTGTTGTAAAATGCTGCTAATATTACTTAGGCAATAAGGACATTCAACGTAAATCAGAAACCTTCACTGGTTGTGTGATCTATCACTCTGTCATGGTACCCATATTTCGACAGTGATGCAGTATGTCAGAGCTATGAAATGGACGGTGTTTCGACAACTCGATACAGCATGGTTTAAGTTACTGTTGAAGCATGAAGCTGTTGAAACAAGTGCAAAATTTGTTAAATTGTTCTGGAAGACAACCACAGCCACAACAAAATGATGACAATGTTAGATTTGGAGTGATGTTGGCAGTTAACATGTGACTTAACATACAGTTTTTGACCTTGAGAAAACAGGTCAACATCAGTCATATTCAAAGAGTTCAGGTCCATCATCAGATGCAAATATGTGGTATCAATTTAGAATGCCTAGCTATATTTCATGTTATATCATAATATAAAGTATATAACCTAGAGAAAATAGGTTCAGTCAAATGGGATAGGCTTCTAGTCAGTCACCAATTGCACAAGTATGATGAATTTGGAGAGCTCATCTTCACTCCTTTAAAATTTATTGCTTGTGCTAAATTTGACCTCGATAAAACAGGTGAAAGTCAGTCAATTTCATTAATTAGGCTTCTGATCCATCCAGGGTTCGAAATAGAAAACTTTTGATGACCTGCTGGGTTTTTTCCTTCAGAGAAAAATCGCAGGTCAAATTGAACATCACCTGCTATTTTTATAATTGGACAGCTATTGTTTTCAACCTGTGCAAATTCAGACGAAAATAGTTAATTTAACACAATACAGTAAGGATCATTCATTTGTTAATTTTCTTATGCATTTTATCTATCCAATTTCACAGGAAAATAAACTATAATTTGAACCATCTCTGTTAATATGCATGTACAGATTGACAGCCCTTATTAGTTACTAGAGACTGTCTGAGAGTGAACATTATTGAACTTTAATGGTGTGATTCAGGTGTTACAATACACACTCCACAAATGTTGTAACTCGCATGGGAATATACAATTATGAAACATGCGAGTTACAACATTTGTAGGTTTCCATCAATTCTGATGTGGATTGCCAAAAAATTATACCTATATTGTCTTAAAATGACAAGTCTTATCCAGCTTCATGTCATGTAGAAGTATTCAATGTAGGTACATACCCACTTTATCACCATACTTCATTTGTGAACAGTTTACTTAGTTCTTGCCAGATAACCAGATTATGTATTGTTTTCATCAATTAGAGTGTGTATTGTATCACCTGAATCACACCATTTGTAGATCACTGTCAGGTTATCGCTTAACAATTTCTGAAAATGACAGCACTTTAATATCCATCCCACCTGACTGACATAATTTAATGGCTTTAATCCTATTCATAAATGTGTATTGGCTAAGATCACATTATGCCTTGTATATATTCATGTACTGTGCGTATGGAGCTGTTTGTAACTTTGTTCACTGCTGAAGATGCTATAACTAATAGCGAACTATACAGAATGAAATTTGTCTACCCGGAGTTGATTTTCTTCTCTATTATTGGAAAATCATCAGTGGTTCCAATGGATTACTTCAATTAGATATACTTGTAAAAAATTTCCCAGGTGGGATGTCCCATATAGCAGGTATGTAGAAGCTCCACTTCAAAAATCTTTCTACTTTTTCAGTTCAAAAAATAATTATCAACATTTGTAACTATGCTGTCAAAATGCAATGGTATGTGCAATTTCGCATCTCGAGTTTCAAATAAATTCTGGGGACCTCCACATAAAACAAAAAAATGTGCATTAACTGAGTGATAATTTGTGATTTTATTCATTGAAAATTGACCAGAATGCATCCTCAGAAATCTGAAAGCCCAGGGCTATGTCAGTAATGGAGAGAGAAATAACACTGATGTTGGAAATGAAGTGTTTACTTTGTTGACACAAAGTCTACTAGTCCATTTATGTAAAGTGCATTATGCAATAAGTCAACAATTACAGGTCTTATTACCTGAATGGTCAACATACAGTCCTATAATATAAGGCCTGAAAGGTAAAGCAGAATATCAGTGTTACAGTATGTCTATTTGACAAAAATGGTCAGACTTCAAGCTCACTTGAATCCTTTCTCCATACTGGCCAGACACTCATGGCAGCATATTTTCTCTGACTGCATTTTAGTTATGTGTGTAAGCAGGGGTTGATGTAGCCTTGATTTAGATATATTTAGCTGACTTTACCCTGTGCCACATGATTATGCCAGCACTAACAGCACCAATGTCCTTACAATCCGTTTTTAAAACATAATGTTAATAAAATTAGTAATTGTAAAAAAGGATGTATAATGAGATATAAATCAAGCATTATGTTGATGGGCTGCAAAATCTGTATGAGAGGTGGGCCTTCAATTTCAATCAAATAAAAAAAAAAACTTTCAGTCCTTTGAAATCCTTTGTCTGTCTGACAATAATAAACTTCATGAACAGTTGAAACACCAATAAGTTTCCCGTCTATAGTTCCACCCAATGATGAACAATATCACGAACCTACATGATGAAGCAAACTCCTCAGATGTGGCCTGGGGAATGTATAGATATTGGACTCAAGTCATGAGAATTTCATATATTTAAAAAAATGGCCATTTGGCCCTACAAGGGATGTGAATTATAACACTGGGAATGTTACATTCATGTTTAGCAAAATAGAATTACTTTTCCCTGATTAAGAAGCAAATTTTCATTTTTGTGAAAACAAAATCTTATTTTGAGATGCAAAAATGCGTCTCCATGATTCGCCAACACCACCAAAATCTTGTCAGTTCTTTGCCTATCTTGCAAGATCATTATATCCAAATTTCATGGAAATCAAACACGTTGTTCAGAAGATATGATGTTACACATGTTTACCTGCATTCATGTCTATAGCGCCATCTAGTGATGACCAAATGCCACGAAAAACAAGCGAGTGAAACCTAAAGCACCAGGGAGATGGCACATAAAAGGTTAGTGAAAAAAACTTTAATCGTGATAATGGTTATGGAGGTTTTGACGTTAAGTCAGATAAATGAGATTTTTCATTTAAATGGCAATTTGATTCGCACCGAAAGGGAATTATCATGTCGGCAATCCTATACTTATGCTTGGCAATCTAGAATAGAACAGTTTTTAAATATTTTTCAAGCGAATTGATGAATTTTCATTTCACAAAAAACTTTTTTTTTTGAGACGCAAAAACTTGCCTTTATAATTATGCCAGCTACACCAAAACCTTTTCAGCACATTGACTATCCTTCGAGACCATTGCAATAAAATTTCAACGAAATCGTCAGAGAAAGGTTTATCTATGCTCTGACTACAACGCCACCTAGTGGTGAGCAGCGGGTATCGAAACACAACCAGACAAATTTCCCAGACCTAAGGAGATAGTACACCAAGTCTGACCCGAAAATATTTAAAGATTTCAGAGATATTCACGTTTAAAGTCGCGGCGGCGGCGGCGGATCCGTTTCCCATGAAAACATAAGAGCATCCACTTTGTGGAAATGCTCTAAATATGAAGCTGCTTATCTGAAAACCCCTCGGCTCTGGGCGCCAGCCATTCATAATGTATTCAATTTGAACCATATTACATTGAAGGCGTCAGGAACACCAAGCAGTTAAGTGATAAATATACAGATTATCAAAAAATTTGCAATCAGAAATGGCTGGAAAGGTTTCCGTCCAATCAAAGAAACCGGCAGTCATGACTTGTCTCTCGGTGTATCAATGATGCATACCATGCATCATACTGAACACTTGAACAGTATCAAAGGATTTTTAGATCATCAGTGATTTTATATAAATTAAAAATGGCTTCCATGGTTTCCATCCAATCAGAGCAAACGGTTCTGTCATTCATTTGTAGTCTCTTGATGTATTGATGATGTATACAAAATCTTCCATCAAACACTTGAACAGTACCAGAGATATAGATTTTGCATAAATTAAAGATGGCAATCAAGTTTTCGACCTAATCAGAGAAACTGGTTGTCATTAATTGTAAATTTCTTGATTTATCGATGATTTATATTTTCATATGTTAAAATGGTACCATATCAAGTTCATTAACGATTTTGCATAAATTAAAAATAGTCGCCAAGATTTTGTCATTCAGCGTAAGTCTCTTGATACATCGATGATGTATGCCAAATTTTACATCGAGCACTTGAACACCCCCTACATCCGACCGTCACCAGCTGGTGAAACGGTGGTCAGCCGGTGAGGCTATTTTCGCAACACAGGTGAGTGGATGTTAGAAATTTGGATTTCTTTCACATTTCTTCTGAGGTTATGGGCAATATTAATGGAAATTCATTCATGGGAAATAACAATCGTCATTTTAATCGTTCGATTACGTAGCAGAACGCATTGTAACTTTAAAAATACCATACGAATACGGAGAGCAATGCTGTTTTCGAGCGAAGTTTTGTTTTAAAGTTGTTCGTATCGCTAATAACTGATATTAATCGGTACAGATTATCATGCGTAATTATTCCCTATTCAATGCTCTTTGTATGTCACCCAAACTTCAATGGATTTAATTGGCGAAAGCATTGATATTAATTAAAAAGTCACACCATGTGCGTCTATCCAGGCTACGGTGAACAGCATGAGCATGCTACGCACTTTTCTTGATGCTGTTCACCGTAGCCTGGATAGATGCATAACATACATTATACACATTTTAGCACATTTTAAGACGATATAATTCATATCTTTATAATAAGTTTTCCGAGAAAGCACATTATATATTATATAGCCCAATTTTAAACAATATAATGCATGGATCCCATAGTGATATTATAAAATATTCCTATACATAGTACATGTATATATTTTAACATTTTAAGAAAACATTATATATCACATACATTTAGTGATAAAATAAAAGATGTATTTTTAAACAATATAATTTTGTTCTATTTATTACCTCAGTTTCCACTTTAGTTCAATTTTATTCTCATCAAATGGCTTTGTGACACCGGAAAAAAAATTGTGTTATTGCCAAATTATTTAAAAACTATATTCAGAATAACCTTAAAAATATAGGATGGGGGAAATGTCCACTGGGGAAATGCCCACTGGGGGGAATGTCCATGGGGGAAATGTCCACTGGGGGAAATGTCCGTACAGCTGATCGATCGAACACCGCCCGCCGTCTACTTTCTCAAGCATAAGAGAACAAACAGCATGGGAATATAGCACCATGTGATTTTTTCTTGTAGCACCAGTGAAAGATACCCATCGAGTTAACATGGTTAAGGGCAAACCTAAGAAGATTGAAAATTACTGATCAAAATGATAGTCATAGGCAGTGTTTGCCAAATATCTCCAAAATGGCTACAAGGATTTTGATGAAAATTTCGCATACATTGGTTCAGATTGTTGTGGTTATTCCAATGCAATTAGAAACCAAATATATTCCTATTTCACCAAAAAATCACTCTTGCAACTTACCGCATTGAACTGTAAGGATGCCTGGGTGCATTACTTGGATAGGAATTTAAAAACGCCCAATAAACTTCCTTTAAATCAATCACAAGAAGATCCTACACGGATAATTGGAAAAGGAATTGAGAATGGCTTCAAAATTGAAAATTTACAAACAGGAAATGAGCACAGGATGTAAATGTTGCACTGCCATTTTCTGCAAGTACTTCTTTTACAGCTGAGTTGAATATTCAGTTGGTAAATTTAACCCTTGATTACCGAATACAGCAGACATAGAACCATATTACACGAGTATACACGACGAATATTTGGGGGGTTAATCTACCGTGTGTTTATACAGTATACTCCCCCCGTTTTACATAAGAATGGAGCACATGGTCATTGAGTTATGACCTGCTACAAGGTAAACATGCGTTGCGTAGAGTTCTGACCTGTAGTCCGTGAGCTACTGGGGCTCACCTTGCATCCCCCCCACTACAGACCGAAACTATGTTTTTTATGTGCTTTAGGACATGTCAAATAAGAAACAATTTGTTAACAGTCGATAAACTGGGACTCACTACCCTTTTAATCACTTCGAAATTACTCCTGTGTTAATAAGTACAATTTTTGTGATAATAGGGGTAGGGTTACAAGAATAGTCTTATCTTCCATAATTATTATCCAATCTTTATAATGTTGGCCACATATTATTCAGCATTGATTGCTGCATCGAATATTTACAAGATAATATCACTATTTGTTGGGTATGACGTCACACAGGGACCATACATACAAAAGTAGGAGTAGTAGCGAAAGCTGGCGTTTTGGGTTGGTGAGGGTGTGCTTGAGCGATTGAGGGACCATTCTTGGTTCAAATGCGTCGGGTGAGGTGTCAAAGTGAAGCCCTCGGTATGTAGACCACGGCTTGAGGGATCTCCACATGATCTGTGATGTCATTGGTGACGTCATCAGTAGGAGTATTAGACAAAGTAGGCATTTTGAGGATGCGGGGGAAGGTTTTTGGGGTAGAGATGGACCATCTGTGGTCTAAATGGACCGTGTGGGGTGTCATCTTGTAACTCTCTGCATGTAGATGCAGAGGGACACCCCACACAGTCCATTTAGACCACAGATGGTCCATCTCTACCCCAAAAACCTTCCTCCGCATCCTCAAAATGCCTACTTTGCCTACTACTCCTACTGATGACGTCACCAATGACATCACAGATCATGTGGAGATCCCTCAAGCCGTGGTCTACATACCGAGGGCTTCACTTTGACACCTCACCCGACGCATTCGAACCAAGAATGGTCCCTCAATCGCTCAAGCACACTCTCACCAACCCAAAACGCCCGCTTTCGCTACTACTCCTACTTTTGTATGTATGTTCCCTGTGTGACGTCATACCCAACAAATAGTGATATTATCTTGTAAATATTCGATGCAGCAATCAATGCTGAATAATATGTGGCCAACATTATAAAGATTGGATAATAATTATGGAAGATAAGACTATTCTTGTAACCCTACCCCCTATTGTCACAAAAATTGTACTTGTTAACACAGGAGTAATTTCAAAGTGATAAAAAGGGTAGTGAGTCCCAGTTTATCGACTGTTAACAAATTGTTTCTTATTTGACATGTCCTAAAGCACATAAAAAACATAGTTTCGGTCTGTAGTGGGGGGGATGCAAGGTGAGCCCCAGTAGCTAGCTCACGGACTACTGTTCTGACATATTTATTCACGCTCATAGAAGAGTATTGCACTTAAATATCATATTACCAACTATATACAAGCATGATTATTGCCTATACAAACAGTTTTTGGACAAATACAAACCACGCTTTCCTCCATGTGTTGTTGTTGTGTTGGAGGATTCCACACTTACGCCACACTATCGTCCGCCAGCAATTCGTATCTGATCGAGTATATGAATAGAAATGCCCAGCAAAATAGTACTACAGGTATCAGATACTAAAAATGCAAAAAGAATTATTGCGCAAGTAAGACACGACTAGTGCCCTATAGAATGTATTTACTAAATCCATTTACAAAAATTGACAACAATAACTTGGAGTGCATGATGCATGGTGACGTCATGGTTCGCTGATTTCCGCAGGAATCGTCGGAAAACCCCGAATGCCATTTAACTCCCTACAACTGAGGCAAACCACCCAGATATATAGTCCCTTCACTAAAGGATAATTATTAATCAATAGACGATTTAATTGATATTATGACAATCCATTAATACATACTAAGGGAACATGTAAGGATTCGTTACACTTCGGGATGTTGAATGAATGTTAGATTTCCGGCGCATGTTTATGCAGGCAAGGTGCTTGACCCAGCCAGTTTGTGACGATGAAAATGGCGGGGCGGAGCTTTTGAAAAGAACGTAAAAATACACATGGAAAGAGGTTAATAATCCAACATTTGCTTCATTGTGTCTCCCTTGGCAGGTAGTATTTCACTTGATATAAGTGACGATCTTGCTCTGTGTCCAGTTGTCAAGGACGGTAATATCATAATTTTTATTCTGTACTATTAGTAATATTGTAAACAATACAGCGAATATTACCTACCCATAATTCCAAGCGACAAGTAAAGTGAAGAAGATGCCATGGCGGATCATTTGTCACTCATTTCCTGCTTGCAAATTTTCAATTTTGAACCCATTCTCAATTCCTTTTCCAATTATCCGTGTAGGATCTTCTTGTGATTGATTTAAAGGAAGTTTATTGGGCGTTTTTAAATTCCTATCCAAGTAATGCACCCAGGCCAGGCATCCTTACAGTTCAATGCGGTAAGTTGCAAGAGTGATTTTTTGGTGAAATAGGAATATATTTGGTTTCTAATTGCATTGGAATAACCACAACAATCTGAACCAATGTATGCGAAATTTTCATCCAAATCCTTGTAGCCATTTTGGAGATATTTGGCAAACACTGCCTATGACTATCATTTTGATCAGTAATTTTCAATCTTCTTAGGTTTGCCCTTAAAGAGTGGATTTACAGATAGGGGGGGCCTAAACAACAACAACAAGTTGCTCACGAGACGGATCACGGATTTTCTTTGAACGAAGAACATAATAACATAATTACATTCATTCTGTTTGATTGTTGTGGTTTACCCGACTTTTATCATTTGTTTGTCTTTGTTAATCTGTCAAATCAGTCCATCAGTTGTTGTCTTTCACTTGGAAAACTCACATTCCCCGCCATTTTACCACGCTAAAGAGTAGTGCATGGGAGATAATCGTGTAGATTATTGCTGTCAACGTGACACCTCACCTACGTGGTGTGCATGACTAAACCCAGACGAGACAAAACCCCGACTGACAAACCCTCACTGACAAACTCCCGCTGACAAACCCCCACTGACAAACTCCCGCTGACAAACCCCAACTGACGAACTCCCGCTGACAAACCCCCGACTGACAAACACCCACTGACAAAAAACAACAACAAAGAACTCCAATAGACAAAACCCCCAAAACACAACACAAAATACAGACAAAACACCCACTTTATATAAAAAAAAAGATATATTTTGTAGAAATTTGACTCTCAGCAATTATGATTTTTTTTCTTCAAATTTTGTACCATGTTTACAAACATAATCTTTGAATAGACTATAAATTTGAACATTATGAAATGATTACATTGGTAAAATATTACGAGCAAAAAAACTGTTTTTGAGCAGTCCAAGTAAATTCTGAGGACTAAGGATGATATTGTTATACCAAGTTTTCAGCAGCCTACTTCGTTGCTGTTTTGTTACTAATGAGAAAGGATGGACAAAGGTACACTTTAAATTATATAGATTTATTATCTCAGATGTATGTATTAGTTGTTGTTGTTTTTTTCATAAAATGGAAAATATCATGCACCTGGGGCTGACTGGGACACTTTTGCTGGGGCACACTGGGACAGTAGTAATCAAATGGTGAAATTTACTTCGACCCTAAAATGGTATCAAAATGCATTATTTTGTTTCCTAGATTATATTAATTGCTAACCCTATCAGATGTGATGAGTTTTACTAACACTTTCAAAGTCAATTGCTTTCGTTGAAATGAAAATCATACAAAATATGTTTTCCCTCAAATTTGGCCCCTGGGAATTATTTTACATGAAGCAGGGATCTGAAATAGCAAATAACTTAACCATCGCTGTTGTATCTTCTAAACTTCTATGAAACATATTAGTATATACTTGATATAACATGTATTTTGATTATTGGCATCTCACCCCAGTGGGTGTCCCAGTGTACTCCATAGTGGGGAAACTGGGACACATTTTTTTACGTTTTTAAAAACGAATTTTGGAGAAAAGTATAAGAGATATTTAAGAATTTTTTGCATGACTATGTCATACTAAATATAAGTTATAACGAGAGTATAGAAGGCTACACTACATGACAATAATAACAGAGATTTTTGCAAAAAGGTGAAAAATGTCACGTGTACCCCAATCTCCCCTACTATATTTTTCTCAAACGAAGTCTCGCAGTTTACCCCAGGTACGGGGATCAGTGGGACTTCCACTATTGTGTAGCGGGACAATTCAACAGCGATGGCTAAGTTAGTTTCTATTTTAGACACTTGCATTTAACATTCGAGCAGTGTGACTAACGTCACGTACAGGACCTACGAAGTAGGGTTTGATATGATTTAAGTGTGTACTTGACCTAAGACGGCATATTTTTGACAATTTCAAGGTTTACAGGTCACCTAAGTATGTCTGCCCCAGGGGTGGGGAAATCCCGAGGGTAGTGCATAGGTTGAATGAGTGTAGCATCATGTAAGCTCCCAGAATATATGGGGATTGGGGGATTCCATCCAACGATAACCATTGAATCTCGAATGAACCGGGCTTCCTGGTATCAGGGAACCTTCAAAAGTCACAATGAACATACATTGATGGCTCAGCGAGTGCACTGTCATGCCCGTCAGGAACCCTTGGCTGTATGTTTCACTGTGATGTTTGAAGGTTCCTTGATACGGCATATCGTGTTGGAGACACCGGTTCTCGTAAAATCAGGGAAGTTAAGCGACTTTGAGCCCGGTCAAGACTTGGATAGGTGACCTCGTGCTGTACTGCTGGGCTGATAAGTGTCCAGGGTAATAGGAACTGAGGGCGATAATAGTTGCTACGCTAATGACTCACCAGCGGTGACACCTGGGAAAGTTACTAGTACCCACTGTCAATTAAAGACTGCTATATAAATTCTCTCAAGGTAGTACATAGGGCCCCCAAGTCATCTCTCGAGTACACACTGAAATCATATCAAACCCTACTTCGTAGGTCCTCTGACGTTAGTCACACTGCCATGTTAAAATTCATCAAATCCAATGGGATTAGTAATTACTACTATCTAGAAAACAACATTTGATTATTATTGTCCCGGTGTGCCCCGGCAAAAGTGTCTCAGTCCGACCCGGGTCCATGATTCCCCCGTTTTGTGAAAAACACGAATACATACATCTGAGATAATAAATCGATACAATTAAATTGTACCTTTGTCCTTCCTCTATCAAAAGTACCACAACAGTAATGAAGTACCGTTATGTAGAAAAGTTGGTTTAGCAAAATATCATCCTCAATCCTAAAAAATTACTGTTTAAAACAGTTTTGGTTTTGTTCATATTGTGTTCACCACTGATAGTTTTTACTTATAATCAATATACGTGTTGTATGGAGATGGAGCTTTCTGCTGATAATAATGTAATGTGATTTCTGTACTTAACAAGAGTTATATGGCTTGTCCCACTGTGCCACATGTCCCACGGTATCTCACTCTCCCCTACTTCAGTAGTAGTAAAAGGCTGAATTCATACCCAGTTAGAGGCGCCAAATCTGTTGGCCCGATTCCTGGGTATCTCCTCTGATTCGAACATTTCTGTCCCTGAACAGGTATGGATTCCCTCTTTAGTTACTTCAATGTTAATTGATATCTCACCGGTCAAATTTGGTGACCTCACATCCGAGTCAAAGGTCACGCCCCTTGATTAATAGGGATGCCATTCAGTTAATTGACATCTCCGTGAATGCTTGTTTGGGGTAGGAGTATTGGGGTAGGGGAGGTCTTTTTTTTTCTTGTGGATTTTACTACGGGGTGTGGATACTTGTTTTCTCTGTCACTATGGAAGAAGACTATATGGAAGGGGTCTCGTGGCCATTGGGCGACTTTCGCTCAAAAGTTATGACTGCGCTGAAAAGGTCGACAGTTTAGGGTCGCGGTGGACTATCAGGGGTCCGAATGGGTCGCAAGTAGTATTAAAAACACGAATTCCCGCGCATTGAGGGTGAGGATGATGCTGAGTTATGCGCGTCGCGGCGTGACATCACGATGACGTCACTTCCGGTCACACGACATCTGGGTCACATCCGGGTCAAAGATCACATCCGGGTGACTTTCGGTGACTTCCGGTCACCTGACTGCCCAACAAGAGTGATCTTCCCCGACATATAAGACCCGCTATATATGGTGTAGACCCATTCCGGCGCAATGTGTAACCTAAAGGGAAACCCACGCATCGACATTTGCGGTATTGTTTTCTTCATATCGAGCTGTAGATCACGATGGGAGGGGTCCCGAGGCCACGCATTGAAATTTTGTTGAAAAGTTACTGTGCGCATGCGCACTGGGCAAGTAGCGCTGCGGTGGATAGATGTACCCCTAATGGTCCGATTGGGTCGTGTGAGGTATCAGTGTGAAGCATTCGTGGGGGGGGAGGGCGTTGAACTGGATGGGTGTGGGGTGGAACTGGCGTCAATCTGCGCATGTCGCAGACAGGGAATTGTGGGAAAAGTGCATGGGAAGGGACGTTTTGTGGCCGAGGTGGACTCACAGCTGCCCAAATGGGTCGTGGGAGGTATCAGTGTGAAGCTCTCGTGGGAGAGCGTCCACCTGGATGGGTGTGGGGCGGGAATATTGTCTATCTGCGCATGCGTAGTAGGAAAAGACCATTGTAATGGACGTTTTGAGGTCGAGATGGACCCATAGTGGTCCGATTGGCCCGTATGAGGCCTTATTTTGAAGTTCTCTTGGGGTAGGGTCGAATTGAACTGGTGTTCAGTCCGGTTTCCTCATGCGCAGTCTGGGCGTAGTATAGAAAGCAGGCATTTTGGGGGTACGTGGGGTGTGTTTAGAGTAGAGAGGGACCATCCGTGGTCCCAAAGTGAAGCTCTCGTGGTGTAGACCACGACTTGAGGGTTATGCACGTCATCTGTGACGTCATCACCCTTAGTAGTAGAGAAAGCAGAAACCCAGTATATTTGGCCTGTGACCTTTGTGGAGAGTTTTACAGTAACGCCGTAACGCCCTGTCTCAACGCCTTAACGCTTTATCGTAACGCATTAACGCCCTATCTTAACGCCTTAACGCCTTATCCTAACGCCTTAACACCCTAGCATACCAGTGCTTTATCTTTTGCGCGAGATTGTACCAGGGGTGTGGACCACGACTTGAGGGATATCCACGTCATCTGTGACGTCATCAGTAGGAGTAGTAGCCGGCATTTGTGGGGGGGGGGGGGGATGATGGAACGTGTTTAGGGTAGAGATGGGCCATTCTTGGTCCTAATAGGCAATGTAGGCTGTCACCTTGAAGCTCTGGTGGTGTAGACCGCGACTTGAGGAATGTCCATGTCCATCAGTACGGGTAGTAGCCAAAGTGGGCATTTTTGGGGTGCAATGGAGTGCTTTTGGAGGATAAGGGCCCTTTTACATCCGGCTACCAGGTAGAGTTACCTGTGTGTGTGTGTGAGGAGGAGGAAGAGGAGGAGGAGGAGGAGGAGGAGAAAGAGTGAGTGAGTGAGTGAGTGAGTGAGTGAATGAGGCGTACCCAATGCCCGTTTTAACGCATGGACGCACTAACGATGGTGAGTGAGTGAGTGAGTGAGTGAGTGAGTGAATGTGTGTGAGTGAGGGAGTGAGTGAGTGAGTGAGTGGTCATATACGGTCGTTTGTACAGGTCATTCATGTTATTATCCCCTCCAGCACATCATACCCAAGCTGGGAGAGTCGCGTTGGGTATATTTACAATTCTCGTAGGATCTTGTCCAACAAGAAGCCGCCATTTCAGAAAGTTCAACTTTCTGCCATGTTCGCTCTGATCCGTTTGTCCTAAGCGTCTTCGGGCAGACCAGGATACTGGAGCTCCGAGCCCTTCTTTCTACCGTTGGTAGGCAGGGAAGGGAGATGAAAGGGTTCCTAGACACTGGGATCAATCTCCATCGGCTCTTCAATTTGGGGCGGATCGACCTCCATGGGTTCTTCAATTCGAAGATGGATCTCCATGGGAACTGAAATATCCGGTCTCGAGAGTGGCTAGCGTGATCCGAGTATGACACTTTGGTGACGTCTCAACTGACTGGGATGCTTAAATACTATATCACACTCTGCACATGTATGCGTGGGTAGTTCGTGGCGTGCACGTGTGTGACGACGTAAAACTACCCAGGCGATGCAAGGGCTTCGAGCAAGTCGTACGAACATCGTTGTAGAGTGTCTGCTGAGTGGAACGTCAACTGTGCACGTCTTTATGATGCGCTTGCTTTTATGGACAGTAACGTCCGCCAACGGGTACACCAGGGTGCGGGTGCACCACAGGAGCGGCGCGTGCGATGAGGTCACTTCCGATCTCCGAGCTCCAAGAGCTCCGACTCCAAGAGCTCCGAGCTCCGACTCCAAGAGCTCGGAGCTCTTATGCACGCGATGAGGTCACTTCCTGCGATGTTCAGTGGTCACGTCACTTTCATCAAAGGTCAGGGGCCAATGGTCAAAATATGTGCATGTGATTGGATGGTTGACGATGTGTAAAGGCGTTACGATAGAGAGTTAAGGCATTAAGATAAGGCGTTAAGGGGTTGAGAAGGCGTTAAGGCGTTGGAACCGGCGTTAAGGCGTAAAGATTGGGCGTTAAGGCGTTGAGGCGGACGTTAAGGCGTAACGACGGGCGTTGACGGGCGTCACTGCATTTCGATGAATTAGTGGCAATTCCATGGAATATCTAGAAAATCAGAGCTTCTGAGCTATTTCACCAGGGGGTTGAAGCGTCAAGCCAGAGGTTGGCGGGCGTTACTGTCCATAAAAGCAAGCATATCTTAAAGACGTGCACAATTGACGTTCCATTCAGCAGACACTCTACAGCGATGTTCACGTGTACGACTTGCTCGAAGCCCTTTCATCGCCTGGGTAGTTTACGTCGGCACACACGTGCACGCCACGAACTACCCACGCATACATGTGCAGAGTGTGATATGGTAGTTAAGTCAGTTATCCCAGTCAGTTGAGACGTCACCAAAGTGTCATACACGGATCACGCTCGCCACTCTCGAGACCGGATATTTCAGTTCCCATGGAGATGCCCAAATTGAAGAGCCGATGGAGATTGACCCCAGTGCCCTGGTACAATCTCGAATGGGTCGTGGGAGGCATCAGTGTGAAGCTCTCGTGGGGGAGCGTTCACCTGGATGGGTGTGGGGCGGGAATATTTTCTATCTGCGCATGCGCAGTAGGAAAAGACCATTGGAATGGACGTTTTGAGGTCGAGATGGACCCATAGTGGTCCGATTGGCCCGTATGAGGCCTTATTTTGAAGTTTTCTTGCGGTAGGGTCGAATTGGACTGGTGTTCAGTCCGGTTTCCTCATGTGCAGTCTGGCCGTAGTATAGAAAACAGGCATTTTGGGGGTGCGTGGGGGTGTGTTTGGGGTAGAGAGGGTCCCAAAGTGAAGCTCTCGTGGTGTAGACCACGACTTGATGGTTGTGCACGTCATCTGTGACGTCATCACCCTTAGTAGCAGAGAAAGCAGAAACCCAGTATATTTGGCCTATGACCTTTGTGGAGAGTTTTACAGTAACGCCTTAACGCCCTGTCTGAACGCCTTATCGTAACGCATTAACGGCCTATCTTAACGCCTTAACGCCTTATCCTAACGCCTTAACACCCTAGCATACCAGTGTTTTATCTTTTGCGCGAGATTATACCAGGGGTGTGGACCATCTGTGACGTCATCAGTAGGAGTAGTAGCCAAAGTGAGCATTTGAGGGGGGGGGTGTGATGGAACGTGTTTGGGGTAGAGATGGACCATTCTTGGTCCTAATAGGCCGTGTAGGCTGTCATCTTGAAGCTCTCGTGGTGTAGACCGCGACTTGAAGAATGTCCATGTCATCTGTGACGTCATTGGTGACGTCATTGGTGTGTGTGCGTGTGAGAAGGAGGAAGAGGAGGAGAAGGAGGAGGAGGAGGAGAAAGAGTGAGTGAGGGAGTGAGTGAGGCGTACCCAATGCCCGTCTTAACGCATGGACGCACTAACGATGGTGAGTGAGTGAGTGAGTGAGTGAGTGAGTGAATGTGAGAGAGTGAGTGAGTGAGTGAGTGGGTGAGAGAGTGAGTGAGTGAGTAAGTGGTCATATAAGATCGTTTGCACAGGTCATTCATGTTATTATCCCCTTCAGCACATCATACCCACGCTGGGAGAGTAGCGTTGGTTATGTTTACAATTCTCGTAGGCTCTTGTCAAACAAGAAGCCGCCATTTCAGAAAGTTCAATTTTCTGCCATGTTCGCTGTGATCCGTTTGTCCTAAGCGTCTTCGGGCAGACCAGGATACTGGAGGTCCGAGCCCTTATTTCTACCGTTGGTAGGCAGGGAAGGGAGATGAAAGGGTTCCTAGACACTGGGATCAATCTCCATCGGCTCTTCAATTTGGGGCGGCGGATCGACCTCCATGGGTTCTTCAATTCGAAGATGGATATCCATGGGAACTGAAATATCCGGTCTCGAGAGTGGCTAGCGTGATCCGTGTATGACACTTTGGTGACATCTCAACTGACTGGGATGCTTAAATACTATATCACACTCTGCACATGTATGCGTGGGTAGTTCGTGGCGTGCATGTGTGTGACGACGTAAACTACCCAGCTGATGCAAGGGCTTCGAGCAAGTCGTACACGTGAACATCGTTGTAGAGTGTCTGCTGAATGGAACGTCAACTGTGCATGTCTTTAGGATACGCTTGCTTTTATGGACAGTAACGTCCACCAACCAGTACACCAGGGTGCGGTTGCACCACAGGAGCGGCGCGTGCGATGACGTCACCTCCGATCTCCGAGCTCCAAGAGCTCCGACTCCAAGAGCTCCGAGCTCCGACTCCAAGAGCTCGGAGCTCTTATGCACGCGGTGAGGTCACTTCCTGCGATGTTCAGTGGTCACGTCACTTTCATCAAAGGTCAGGGGCCAATGGTCAAAATATGTGCATGTGATTGGATGGTTGACAATGTGTAAAGGCGTTACGATAGAGCGTTAAGGCGTTAAGATAAGGCGTTAAGAAGGCGTTAAGGCGTTGGAACGGGCGTTAAGCCGTAAAGATAGTGCGTTAAGGCGTTGAGGCGGACGTTAAGGCGTAACGACGGGCGTCACTGCATTTCGATGAGTTAGTGGCAATTCCATGGAATATCTAGAAAATCAGAGCGTCTGAGCTATTTCACCAGGGGGTTGAAGCGTTAAGCCAGGGGTTGGCGGGCGTTACTGTCCATAAAATCAAGCGTATCTTAAAGACGTGCACAATTGACGTTCCATTCAGCAGACACTCTACAGCGATGTTCACGTGTACGACTTGCTCGAAGCTCTTTCATCGCCTGGGTAGTTACGTCGGCACACACGTGCACGCCACGAACTACCCACGCATACATGTGCAGAGTGTGATATAGTAGTTAAGTCAGTTATCCCAGTCAGTTGAGACGTCACCAAAGTGTCATACACGGATCACGCTCGCCACTCTTGAGACCGGATATTTCAGTTCCCATGGAGATACATCTTCGAATTGAAGAATCCATGGAGGTCGATCCGCCGCCCCAAATTGAAGAGCCGACGGAGATTGATCCCAGTGTCTGGGAACCCTTTCATCTTCCTTTCATCTTTCTTCAGTGATAAGGCCCTAAAATTACTCCTGATGAAAGGACCTAAATATAGAGAGCCGAGAAGAATCAATCTGAAGGCCGACCAGAAGATAGTCCTGTCTGCATTGGAACAGTACGTTATTGATTGGTCGAAGCGAGAAAAAGTTGAACCTACAGTACTCGCTGATTGGCTGGACCTCACCAAAAGCAATGTCGTTGAAACAATCCGCCATATTGACAGAAGTACTCTTCCCCAAGGAAAACAAATACTGATAAACCTCAATTCGCAAGAAGTTCTTGCAAACCTCCAGAGTAAATTCGTCATAGTCCCAGCAGACAAAGCTCCAAATAATATAATATTCATATGTAAATATTGCTATTACCAGGTGCTGGTTAAAGAATTGAGTGTAGCCATATCATCAAGTGCGTCTACTTACTCCCATACTTCATTTACTCTGGAAGATTTATTTAACAATCACAAAACGTTTCTCAGAGAAAGAGGTATTTGTCTTCCAATCAATCATAACGACATACCAAAGGAATACTGGACTCTCAAAAAGCATAAATCACCATACAAAGCTAGATTCATAGCTGGTTCTAGAAGCTGCACCATCAAGCTTCTTCCAACCCTATTAACGAGGGCCCTTCAGGAGGTAAAAGCATTTTGGGAAAGGTATTGGGCCACTGTTTCTAAAAACTCTGGCGTTGAATGTATGTGGATATTGAAAAACTCAAAATGTATCACGGAAGAACTTGATGCTAAAGGTCACATACCGTACAGACATGTATCCACATGGGATTTCTCGACTCTCTATACTACAATCCCTCATCAGAACCTTATTGACCGTCTAAGTTCATTAATAGTATCTGTGTTCAAGAAAACGGATCGTAGATATATTAATGTCTGAAGCCATAAAGCATTCTTTAGCTCTACTACATACAAAAGATATCATTCATGGGATGTTTCTTTGTTGATAGAGTTGCTTGAATTTCTCATTAAAAATATCTATGTGAAATTTGGCAACACAATATATCAACAGCATATAGGTATTCCAATGGGTACTAATTGCGCACCCGTTGGCTGACCTGTATATGTTCTTTTCTGAATATGACTATATGCAGGCGCTTTCAAAAACCGATCCATTCAAAGCCCGTTCCTTCTCATTCACCAAACGCTATATAGACGATCTTCTCGCTGTGGATAATCGCTACATAAATGACGCAGTGAAGGATATATACCCACCTTCACTGGATTTGAAGGAAACTACAGATAGCCCTACAGGCACATCATATTTAGATCTATATCTCTACAAAAATGAAGCGGGCATTCTCTCTCGTCGACTTTATGACAAAAGAGATGATTACAATTTCGACATCGTAAACTATCCCTTTCTGGACAGTGATATTCCAGTGGGACCTGCATATGGCGTATACATATCTCGCCTAGTAGCATTTGCTAGATCCTGTGTTAAATGTGACGATGTGAATCAACGTCACAAAACATTGTTGCAGAAACTTATAAAACAAGGCTATTCCATCAAGCGCCTCCATTCAAAGTTTCTCAAATTTGACGATACATATCGTATGCTGATAGCAAAATACGAACGTAGCGTGCAAGATCTATGGCGTTACGTTTCATATGAACAGTCACAATCAAAGCGTGACTGAGATACATCATTCTCTAGATAACGACTTTACAACGATTATTATGGATTAAGAATACTGATCAGCGATACGGATTTTTGGAACATCATGATGTCTTGTCGGCATCATTGAAAACTGTTGACCGCTTCTCTCTTGCAGGAAACTAGCCTATGTTTATGAATACTATGAGTGTCTTTCTGAATTTGGTGCTAATACTGTTATATGGATATGGAATAGGTCTTTGGATTATGGACGCGGATATTCTTTAATGAACGGCGGCTGAATTATGAATGACGGACTAGACGCTGCCTACCAACGGTAGAAGTAAGGGTTCGAAGCTCCAGTGTCCTGGACTGCCCGAAGGCGCTTAGGACAAACGGGTCAGAGCGAACATGGCAGAAAATTGAACTTTCTGAAATGGCGGCTTCTTGTTGGACAAGAGCCTACGAGAATTGGAGACATACCCAACGCGTCTCCCCCAGCTTGGGTATGATGTGCTGGAGGGGATAATAACATGAATGACCTGTCATCCTTGTTGTTGTTGTTCTCTCATCTGTCCACATCATGGCGTTAAGACGCAAGGGTTGGACACAGACTGAGGCTAATGGTGTACAAACGACCTTATATGACCACTCACTCACTCACTCACTCGCTCACATTCACTCACTCACTCATTCACCATCGTTAGTGCGTCCATGCGTTAAGACGGGCATTGGGTACGCCTCATTCATTCACTCACTCACTCACTCTTTCTCCTCCTCCTCCTCCTCCTCACATGCACACATAGGTGACTCTACCAGGCAGCCCGATGGTAAAAGGCTCTTATCCCCTCCAAACGCACTCCATTGCACCCATAAAATGCCCACTTTGGCTACCATTCGTACTGATGACGTCACATATGACATGAACATCCCTCAAGTTGTGGTCTACACCACGAGAGCTTCAAGATGACACCCTACATGGCCTATTAGGACTAAGAATGGTCCATCTCTACCCCAAACACATTCCATCACACCCCGCAAATGCCCACTTTGGCTACTATTCCTACTGATGACGTCACAGATGACGTGGACATCCCTCAAGTCGTGGTCCACAACCCTGGTACAATCTCGCCCAAAAGATAAATCACTGGTATGCTAGGCCGTTAAGGCGCTAGGATAAGGCGTTAAGGCGTTAAGATAGGGCGTTAAGGCGTTACGATAATGCGTTAAAGCGTTAAGGCGTTACTGTAAAACTCTCCACAAAGGTCATAGGGCAAATATAATGGGTTTCTGTTTTCTCTATTACTAAGGGTGATGACGTCACAGATGACGTGCACAGCCCTCAAGTCGTGATCTACACCACGAGAGCTTCACTTTGACATCTCACACGGTCCATTTGAACCAGGGATGGTCCCTCTCTACCTCAAACACACACCATGCCCCCCCCCAAAATGCCTGCTTTCTGTACTACGGCCAGACTGCGCATGTGCAGAATAAGGAAACCGGACTAGACACCAATCCAATCCGACGCTACCCCAAGAGAACTTCAAAATAAGGCCTCATACGGGACAATCGGACCACTATGGGTCCATTTTGACCTCAAAACGTCCATTCCAATGCCCTTTTTCTACTGAGCATGCGCAGATAGACGATATTCCCACCCCACACCCATCCAGTGGGACGCTCCCCCACAAGAGCTTCACACTGATACCTCTCACGACCCATTCGGACCACTATGAGCCCCTCTCGACCCCAAAACGACCCTTCCCATGCCCTTTTCCCACAATTCCCTGTCTGCGCACAACGGACGACTCAACAGTCCAGTTGGATGGACCCCCGCGAGAGCCACTATGGGTCCACCTCGACCCCAAAACGTCCCGTCCCATACCCTTTGTCTACTGCGTTTTCAACAAAATTCCAACCCATGGCCTCGAGACCTCTCCCATCGTGTTCTACAGCTCGAGATGAAGAAAACAAGGGGTCACACCCTGTACCGCAAATCTCCTTGCGTGGGTTTCCCATTAGGTTAAACATTGTCCTTCCCATACATGCATGAAATTAACAGTCACTGGGTCTTATATGTAGGGGGAGATCACCGGAACCGGAACTGACGTCACCGGAAGTGACCCGGATGTGACCCTTGACCCGGATATGACCCGGATGTCACGTGACCGGATGTGACGTGATAATGACGTCAGCTCCACGTGAGTCCGCACGTGACTCAGCCTCAGCCTCATTTTCGGGCGGGAATTTCCTAGCTTCCTACTACAGTTGCATGGGTTATCAGTTTGAATAATTTGGGTTATCAGTGGAGTAGAGTCCGACTGGATGGGAGTGTAGTGGAAATACTGTCCATCTGCGAATGCGCAGCCGTGGAGTAGTATAGAAATTGCAATGGAATGCAATTGGGTAGACTTTTTGGGTAGGGATGGACCAATATTGGTCCGAATGGGTCGAGTTAGGTGTAATATTGATGCATTCACAACTGGGGCGGTGTGGCGTGGAAGTGCCATTGATTGATTGATTGATTGATTGATTGTTTATTCACCATATATAAATAAAGACAGAGGTATGTGAATAAATAAATATATGGCGGGAATAAAACCCCAGAGGGCTTGTTATATCCCATAAAATAATAATTGTTAGTGATTATACCAGCTCGAAAATAAGACAATAGGAGTTGAAGATACTCTCAAATTTAAATATGTGAATTAACAATGGTGATGCACCCAGCTCTATAGTTGTTAACTAACTACATTTGAACTAAACTAAATATGTAAGATAGGGCTTTGTGAAATTGATAAGGTACACGTGTTTTACATAAAATAAGTGTGTCTCAAGGTCAGTATTGGAGCGATTGATGGCCAAGAAAATGATGTCGGTGTGTGCAAAAGTGGCAAAATGTGAAAATATAATATGAATACGCCTTCGAAATTTGAATGGATAGACTATTCAGAAAACAAGTAAATTTTCATTCGAAATTTGAAAAGTGACTGAGATAAATATGATTTTAAGTCAGACGGTAAGGCGTTCCAAATACGCGAAGCCTTCGTCTTGGTACAGTAAAATGATAGATTTGATTGCACTCTCGGTCGATATAGATTAAGACTAGCTTGTCGTGTTGGGTAAGAGTCAATCTGCGCATGCGCACTAGAAAAAGCGCATTGGAGTGAACGTTTGGGGGTCGAGATGACCCAATATTGGTCCGAAAGGGGAGTATGAGATGTCATGTTGAAACTTTCGTGGGAGAGCATCCGAGTGGATGGGTGTGTCATGAAAGTAAGGCATTGGTGCGCATGCGCAGTAGAAAAAGGGACGTTTTGCGGTCGAGATGGACCAATATTGGTCCAAATGGGTCGTGTGAGGTGTCATAGTAAACTACTCGTGAAGTAGAGTCAGACTGAGAGTGATATGCACCTGCGCACTCGGGAGTAGTAGAGAAAGCGTGGGAGATGGGGCCATGTTCGATCTGGCTACCTGGTAGAGTTACCTCAACGTATGCGTGGAGGAGGAGGAGGAGAAGGAGGAGGAAGAGAAATGGGGTTGAGTGAGTGAGTGAGTGGTCATATAAGGTCGTTTGTATCTCATCTGCCTCAGGCTGTATTACGTCTTAACTCGATGATGTAGACATATGAGATAACAACAACAATAACAAGCGTATTGCGTATTACACATTTTATTATCCCCTCCATCACATCACACTCACGCTGGGGGAGCTGCGTAGGGTGTGTTAACATAATAGTATGGTGTGTATCAGACGCATCGTCGGCTGCAATTGTCCAACCAGAAGCCGTCCTTTGAGAAAGTTCAATCTTCGGCCATGGTCGTTGTTGTCCGTTTGTTCCAAGCGTCGCCGGGCAGTCCAGGATACTGTAACGGGAATATGTCCTGGAACAGTTGTATGCGCATTTTGACCGCATTTTGCAGGGCCTCTGGTAGTCACATATCCTCTTCCAAGTGAGGCTTGGTCTTCATGATGGACCTGTGCGTGGGGTCGCTTTCCATTTCAAGCGGCAGCAGGCTATACTGTTCATAGATCGTCATGACTGTTTTTTTTTTAAGCAGGGGCGCATTTGGATGTACGCCTGTTGCAATTTATCCTGTCGGCGTTCTTGATCTCTTCAACATGAGTATGAATAGCCTCTTCCACAATACGACTCCATAAGGTAGGTTCCTCCTCACTCAGGCCTCTCTGACTATCTGAGGTCGAGCTCTCCGTACCAGTAGATAGACGCTCAGCAGTCTCTGTTTCGGTATCAGTCTGTGGACTCTCAGCAGTCTCAGTATCAGCATCTACTTCAGTGGGCTCCTCGGTGTCTTCAATCCCATGTATATTCTCCTGGTGTCGCATCATATCGTAACGTCTGGAGAACGTGTGTTCGCACTCAGAACAAGTATAAGCCATGTTGACGGGTGAACGTCGACTGTGCACGTGGGATACGCTTGCTTTATGAACAGTAACGTCCGCCAACGCATAGCTTAACGTTTCAACGCCCAGGTGAAATAGCTCAGAAGCTCCGATGTGTCTGGATATCCCATGGAAAATATAAATTCATCGAATTGCATTGACGCGCGTCATAACGCTTTAACGCCCGTCTCCACGCAAAAACGCCCTATCTTAACGCCTTAACGCCCTATCGTAACCCTTCAACGCATTGCAGATCATCCATGGACGGATATCATCATGCTGGGGGTTGAAGAATATAATTTCCCGTCTCCGGCTGCGTCTCCATAAAGGTTTGAAATGCCTCATGTAGGGTCAGTAGATTCTGGGCACTGGTAGTGTTGATGTCCTCTTTGGGTAGTATCAGTTCCTTATGCAGCAGAAGACATACCCGGGTTACCCATTGGATGCCATCTATGTATAGCATAGTATAGTTTTATTCTTTATAGTGGTAGGTACATGGTCCACACGTTACACAATAATTCAAGGTTATAAAACTTACCCACTTTCTATGAGCGTGATAAGATTACAACGGATGTGTTGGAGCTGAGCGGCCTCGGTGGTCCCACCTTGAGCTGTATCAATAAAAGCATCGACTTGAGTGAGTGAGTGAGTGAGAGAGAGAGTGAGTGAGTGAGTAGGATTTAACGTCGTTTTCAACATTTTTTTAGTCATATCACGACGATGCCTACATGTGCCAGAACACGCGAGTGTCCACAGTTCCTATTATCCTGGACACTGAATGTGATCACCCCAGTCATCGATTTGAACGTCGACTTGACGTAACGTTTCGACTAGAATACCCTCGTTGTCGGGTTCAAGGTTTACATCAGGCAACGTGACCTCTCTAAAGTTCATGGTGAAATAAGGAAGATGGTGTCGTGCGAGCTATTTATAAGTCAACCTTTGATGCTTTTGATCTAAATGATGTGTTCAAACAGGTGTATGTTTTTGCGATTGCAATGACATATGCCGCTGCCAAGATCATGCCCGGGGTTTTCAACATCGACGCTGTTCTTTCGATTTCCATATGGACCGGGAGCTTGTCCAGCAATTTCATATGGGATACGAGGTCGACAAGCTGCTGACGTAAAGCCCGTCGCAGTCTGGGTGCCAATGTGTTTTGGGCTAAAATTACGGCTTCCTCTTTCGATTATCCTTTGTGGTGAAACTTGTTTTCTGTGACCTCCAACGTGTCGCCACAGGCCCCAGTGTCTGGACTGTAGAATTTAAATTCAGTATAATTTAAATAATTTAATTTTTTTTAAGTCATCCTATAATACAGAGAGGAACAGGCCCCAGTGTCTGGACAGTAGAATTTAAATTCAGTATAATTTAAATAATTTAATTTTTTTTAAGTTATCCTATAATACAGAGAGGAAAAGGTATTGCACGCGCCATATTGGATTTGCCCGCCAAATACGAAAAAACAAAGTAAAGTTTTCACATTAAAAACTGTTTAACTGACCGTGTTACTGGTGTCCACTCAATTTTGAAACCTTTGTTATGCCATCTAACCCTACGGGAAATCTCAGATCGCCGTTTTATTGGTATAAATCCATCTCTGAAAACAGTAAACTTACGGCTTCTGTCAGTCGCTCTCTGCCTCGTCTGGGACGTAAATTGCTGTCTACGTCATCGCTTTCGGGACGCTAAACCTGCACTAAATTATTCGAGCCATCTCATTGGTCAATTATCGGGACTAGTTGACATTTTGACATTTTGAAAACAATTTCGTATTTCCCGCAAAAACTAGTCCCGATAATTGACCAATGAGATGGCTCTCTGTATTATAGGATGACTTAAAAAAAATTAAATTATTTAAATTATACTGAATTTAAATTCTACTGTCCAGACACTGGGGCCTGTGCGTGTCGTCCACCTCGGAATTCGAGCTTTCTTTGAACAAATCCCTCCATAGCCTTGTGTTCACGTTGTGTTCATTCTCTTGTACGGGGTTGGGTTGGTCCTTCACGGTTGGGTGACGAGAGCAATCCTGAGCTGGTGGTATGATGAGGGCCGCTGGACGGTCGCTGCCAGGTTGGTATGGACTCGGTGGATGGCTTGAAGGTCTCTGGCTCGCCGTCTGACTTTGTGGTAACCCCTCGCCGGGTAACAGGTGGGTCGTATATCGACGATCTTCGGGGGCGTGAGATTATGAGTCTACGAACAGGCAGCCCTACGGATGTCTATTGTTTGTTTCATGTGTATGTATATTGTTTGTTTTATCTGTTGTTATATCATATACATGTAGTGCTTGTTTCATAGGTTTATGTCAATGTTGTTTTGTAGGTTCTTATGTCATAGCATTTGTTTTATAGATTTTTATATCATAGTGTCTATTTTACATGTCGTACTGTTTGTCTTATCTGTTTTTATGTCATAGGTTTGCCCTACCTGTTTTATGTCATAGCACAGGTGTCTGTAAGCCTAGTATAGGTTTTACTTGTGTAATGTTTGTTTTATGTCTAATGCCATAGTATTGTGCATGTCCCATGTCTTAATAATTTCTGTATGCATCATATATGGAAATAAAGTATTATTATTATTATTATTAGACTCATCGCGGCTTGAAAAGCCTGCATTAACTAGTCGATGTTCTGAGGGTAAATTCGACCATCAAACACACGGATAAGAATTCGATAGAAATGGAGAACAACATGAAGTATTGGCAATCCAAGGCAATATCTCTGGACACCTTCCCTTAAGGCCTAATCGCAAATGCCGGGTTTTTTGTAGCCACATTTTGTAAATGTGGTTACATTTCTCTATAGAGACTATAGCCACATTTAATTGAAAACATTTCACTGTCTTAATAAGCTGCTGAAGCGTCGACAAAATAATTTGAAAGGTCACAATTGTAGCCACATTCAAACTTTTTTACAAATATCGAAAATCATCGTACGGACAGAAAAGTGAAGTTACTCGCGGCCGTTCAGTTCAAAACAGGAACTTACCTCGGCATGTGCACTGCACTTGTTCTTGTTCACTGTTTAGTTAAACAAGTATGGATGGGAATTATTTATTAAATAAATCGTTTAGGATTTGTCTAAAGCGTGATCTAAATCGCCGAAGAATATTCCGCCATCTTCGAAGAGGCGAAATGCAGACGACCCGACCTTTGTTAAGCGAGCCGTGATTGCCCGAGTTGCTTCACCAATACTACACCTGCACCAAGCGGTTAGTCAATCGCTAACCTCGTTTGCGGGGACGCGGCTTTATGATACAACAACGACGAATTATCAGCGTGGGAAGGATTTATATTCGTGAATAGTTCCCATCCATACAGCTTTTTCCCGCAATAAAAATCGAAGTTATAGGATGTAATACTATCATAATCATATACTAATTCTGCGACAAGCCTGCGGTATCCGATAAATACGACATCGGTCGGTAAACACGAGGTGGACAAACACCGATCTTTTTCTCATTCTTGGAGTCGTCTGCATGGAATGTGGCTACATTTACAGCCTATTCGTCTTTGCCAATCCATTTCAGGATGTTATTTATCACCCGAAAAGTCATTATCTGAAGAGGTAATGAGAAATGTAACCACATTTTGTAGCCACAAAAACCGCGACATTTGCGGTTAGGCCAAAGAGGTTCTGGGTCAAACAGATGGCGGACAGATTCCGATGATGGGAGCCTTCGGTAAACAAGTCAGCGAGAGAAGGCTTTCTGACAGCACGTTCATGTACTCGACATGGTACCCGGTCAGAGGGGGGTTACAGACCGAGGCTATTGGTTTACAAATGACCTTATATGACCACTCCCTCACTCTCTCACTCAACCCCATTCCTTCTCCTCCTCATCCTCCTACTCCGCCTTTTTCACACTTTACCAGGTAGCCAGAGCGAGCATGGCCCTCATCTGCCCCAAACGCGCTCCCTTGCACCTCCGAATTCCCCTTTCTCTCCTACTCCCCGAGTGCGCAAGCGTATATCGCTCCCAATCTGACTCTACGCACGAGTGTTTTACTATGACATCTTACACGACCCATTCGGACCAATATTGGACAATTTCGACCCCAAAACGTACCTTTTCCTACTGCACATGCGCGCCATGCAATGTCTTACTTTCACGACACACTCATCCAGCCGGAAGCACCTCACGAATGTTTCGACAGGACACCCCATACGGCCCATTCGGGCCAACATTGGGCCATCTCCATTCAAAAACGTCCACTCTAATGCCCTTTATCCACTGGGCATGCGCAGATGGACAGTATTTCCACTACACACCACACCAGTCGGGCGCTCACCCATGAGTGCATCAAGATGACACCTCACAACCCATTCGAAACAATATTGGTCCATCTCTACCCCAAAACGTCCATTCCAATCATTTCAATGCCCTTTATATAGTACTCCACGGCTGCGCAAGTGCAGATAGACGGTATTTTCACTACACATCCATCCAGTCAGATTCTACTGTACGACAGCTTCAATATGACACCTCACACGACCCATTCGGACTACAGATAGTCCACCTCTACCCCAAAACCTCCACCTCCGGCCTGCCTATACACTGCGCATGCGCACGGTAACTTTCCAGCGATAGTCTCCCATTGCTCACCAGGCCCCTTCCATCGTCTTCTACAGCGTGAGACAAAGAAAATAAGTACCCACACCCTATACTAAAATCCACAAGAAAAAAGAAGACCACCCCTACCCCAATACTCCTACCCCAAACAAGCATTTCCGGATATGTCAATTAACTGAATGAGTAGTATAGAAAGTTGAAATTCATACCACTTGACCTCCAAAGTTTTGCAAATTGTGACGTGATGTGGCGATGACTTCACAGAGGTCAAGTTCACTGTAGTTTCGGCAAAAGGTCACATCCAGTCACGTGACCGAAAATGACCCCGGGGGATGTATTCCTCCGCGGTGATGCGGTTACTTTCGGGGAGAAGCCTCCGCGGACAGAAAGTAGTCCTATGTTAGCTAGACTTCAAATACGCGGGCGGTCGCCTGAATCTCCGGTTGATTGATATTTTTATTTAAGGTCGCAGATGCAACATTGAAACATTAGCCGGTGGCTAGTCAATCCGACATTTCCGGGAATCACACAGGGGCATGATATACGGCTCTGCCGACCCGTGATGGCTGATTACACGATGGGTGGCCGATCCGTATAGCCACGAAAAAAACGTGGCCGCCTGAATACATTGAGACTGCTTTATAGTACGCAGTATTACCGTGAAGGCTGTATATTTCGTCTTTAACTTGGGTGATCTATAAATAGAACTGACCTCGTGATCTATAAATAGAACATGGCTTTTCCACGGTGATTCCCCGTACAATGTTCCGGCGGAGCATGAAGTCATCGGGGACCAGCAAATCCCAACATGTTGTCTTTCGTGAGTAGTAGTATAAGTGGAAATTATGTCGGAAAAAAAGATGGTCCCAAATTTTGTCCCCCCCCCCCCCCCGGGTAAAATTTATCGGGGTACTATTTCACGGATGACGTCAAGTCCGGTCATGTCCGACCATTTCCGGCAATCTCCGGGTGGTGGTGTATTTTTGGGGTCAAAATGAGGGATTCTGGCGTACAATGGACGTTGGAAAGTGGATTCAAAGTGACCAATCGGCGTTGATATATATATATAATATAATAATAAATGCTTTATTTACCGAGGGTGACACAATCAGTCAGAGACTGTTCTCCCTTGAGGCCCTCAAGAGTACATATTATAATGAGCTATTATTTACAAGTACATTATACACATGAATATACATAGCAATGGTTGATAGCCACAATGACAGCATCTAAGATAATATCTTGTTAGCACATTCTGATGTTGTATATATATATTTAAAGCACATCATGAAGTTTCACTATTTACAAAATTTTGTACAAGTCTCTTGAAAGAATTCACAGACTCGGCATTGCGTATATTTTGGGGTAAACTGTTCCAAATTACTGGACTTGAGTAATGATGGCTTCTTTTGTAATATTCCGTCCTACTTTTAGGTATGTGAAGATGTCCTGCACTTGTTGATCTTAGAGTTCGAACAGTAGTATCAGCAATTTTCTGAAAGAAGTTTGATGAGGGGTTCACATCTGAATTTATAATTTTGTATATTGATATGGCCTTTTGTATAAATAATCTCTCAAAAATAGTCATCCAGTTTAGCTGCTTAAAAAGTTGATTTGATGGTGTGAGGAAGTCGGCATCAAGTATGATTCTTGCAGCTCTTTTTTGGAGTCTGTGAATTCTTTCAAGATGGCAGTCAGAGGCATTTCCCCAGATTGTTAGACCATAGTCAATATGTGGCTGAATATACATGCTGTAAAATAAACATTTGGCTTTGATTGATAGCAGTTCTTTGTTTCTAAATAAAATTCCTATGAGAGATGATATCTTCCTGGTAGTTTCCTCTATATGTATATTCCATGTCAATGTATTGTCAATGTGTATTCCAAGAAGTTTGGTATGTTCGACAGTTTTAATTGAGACGCCATCAACTAGTATTTTAAAGTTTTCTGAATTAGTATTACACAGTCTTTGTGGGGTGCCAATTAGCATTGCCACAGTTTTTATTAGATTTAAGCCAGTCGGTTTGTTGTACACCACTGATTAAGCCAATTTATGTCATGATTAAGGATCATCTGTACAACTTCTAGAGATTTATCAGAGTGTGTTACTGTAGCATCATCACAAAAAGCTCTATTGAGGACTCGGTACAATGAGAAACATCATTTTCAATTAAGAGATCATTTACATAGATTATAAACAATAAAGGTCCCAATATTGAACCCTGTGGTACACCTGCCAGAATTTGACTGGATGCTGAATTTTGTGTTTGCAGGTTGACTATCTGCTGCCGACCAAGTAAATATGATTCAATCCAGGCATGTGTAGCTTGGTCAAGTCTATAGCATTTCAGTTTGTCAAGTAAAATTTTGTGATTTATTAAGTCAAATGCCTTTTTGAAGTCAACATAGATGGCACCCACTATTTCTTGATTGTCGATTGCTTTAAGCCACTGTTCAGTAAGATTTGTTAATGTTGTTTGTGTTGAGTGTCCTTTCCTGAAGCCAGATTGTGCATTATGGAGTAGGTTGTTTGTGGTGAGATAATCATATAGGTAATCATGTACATGTCTTTCTAGGATTTTTGATACTACAGGTAATATTGACATAGGCCTATAGTTCTCAGGCAAGTCTTTCTTTCCAGATTTGTGGCCACCTTCCAAGATGAGGGAAATGTGTTTGTTGCAATACTAAGATTTATTAATTTAGTGAGTGACTGAGTGAGTATTGGAGCAGCAAGCTTGAGGAATTTGGGTGACAAGTCATCTGTACCTGTGCTCTTTGATGTATTTAGCTTATTTAAATGGTTATATACAGATGTGGTTGTCATGAATGGTATGCTAAATTTAGTTTCTGGTGTAACATTGTTTTCTACATGTGACTTCAAGTTATTCAGGTCGGGCTCTGAAAAGTTTGAGTTTTGTTGGACAAATTTTGATATATTGGTGAAGTACATGTAGTTATTTGGGTGAGCGGCTATTTCTATAGGGTCGTCTGTCATTTTATCATTTATTTTTATGTGAGTTGGACCTGCAGTGTTGTTTTTGGATTTTGGATTTATTTCTTTAAGTATTTTCCATATATTTCTTGATTCATCTTTTTCTATTTCTCTCTCAATATATTTCTGTTTAGCAGTTTTTATGAGATAGCTGACCTTATTTCGCCATATGCGTTCATTTTTTCTATCCTTTTGTGTGTGATAATAATCGCGGTTTCGCCTAGCATCTTTTATTTCTTGCGTCATCCAGACAGGAATGGAGTTGTATCGGACACGGCGTTCTTTAATTGGAGCATGTTTATCAATAACTTCATGCACTAGTTGAGTCCACTAGGCAATGGCTATATTAGGATCAGATTCACTTTCAAGGAGGCTGTTCTTTTAGATAATAATAAAATTGTGTTCATTAAAGTGTGTCATGCATCTATATTTTATGCTTTTATGCTGTTGATTTGATCTGGGTGTGTTTGCATTATCAGTACATTTACTATGTACTAAACAGATGGGGTAATGGTCGCTAAGGGCAATTTTTGGTACTTTTATTTCTTGGATGTGTCTTGGATTTGTGGTGTAGATGTGGTCTATTGGTGTCGAAGTTTCCTTTGTTACACGTGTTGGCTCTTTAATAAGCTGCTCAATGCTATAGTTATCTATACAGATCTTCCATTTATTATTGTTTTCTTTGAGCAGATTTATGTTGAAGTCTCCAAGTAACAGCAATTCTTTTTGTTCCGATATGGCTTTGTCAATCATTTTGTCAAATTTATCAACCCATGAAGCAGGAGAGTCAGGAGGACGATATATAAATGCAATAAGGTATTACAAGCGTCTAGTCCGTCATTCATAATCCAGCCGTCGTCCATTAGAGAATATCCGCGTCCATAATCCAAAGACCTATTCCATATTCCATATAACAGTATTAGCACCAAATTCAAAAAGACAAACATTGTATACATAAACATAGGCTGGTTTCCTGCAAGAGAGAAGCGGTCAACAGTTTTCAATGATGCCGGCAAGACATCATGATGTTCCAAAAATATCAAATCCGTATCGCTGATCAGTATTCTTAATCCATAATATTGGTTGTAAAGTCGTCATCTAAAGAATGATGTATCTCAGTCACGCTTTGTATGACTTACAGTGAATAGGTTTGACCTCTATCCAGACGATTTCTTGTTCATTTTCTAAATCATCTCTCCTTTCATAGTTTATTGTGTTGGATACATAGGCTACCAACCCCCCCACCTTCTTGACCTAATCGATCACGTCTTTCTAGTTTGTAACCTTAAATATGAAGGCATTCATCAGGTATATTTGGAGAAAGGAATGTTTCAGTGATTCCAAAAATATTTAGATCATTGATTAAAAGCTTCACTTCATCCAGTTTTGGCAATATATGTCGTATGTTCAAATGGGCTATTTTGGTGCCTTTCCTGTTTTGGAGTCCTAATTTGGGAGTGAATGTCCTGTATGAAAATGAGTTGGAAGGTATTTGAAATAGTGGGTAGCAGCTATGCTGACTTCTTTTTTTGTTAGCAGGTGTACCACTAAGACTAGGTGAAGAACTGACATATTCATATACATTTAAGTACTGTATAACGTTGGAAACAACAAAGTAATCATATATACACATAAATTCTAAACAGCTAGTTACACATGTATCTTCATTTAGCGATATTCTTGGCGTACAGTTAACATCGTTGCTTGCATGATAATATTTAGCAGCACTGACATTTGTGACAGGACTATTATTCTTGGGCCTCAAGGTTACAAGATTATTTACATTTTTCTGCTTTGGTACATATATATATATTCACATTGACAATTCATAAGATTGCAATGTTGACATAAACTGTATAGCACTGAGTAGCGATTTTGATGACTAGAATCCAACTGGCAAATGTTTTCACATGATCTGTCAGGTACAAGTGTGCCTGATTCTCTTAATTTATTTTTTCCTTCATGGATAGGTGTCCTACAGTCAGATGGTACACAGTTGGTTTCAGGGTGAATGTTATCATCGACAGGCATATCAGTCACCTTGCCTAGTTTTCACTGAATGTAGCAGTGTTTTTACCTGCGGCACGCAGGTCTACGGGAGGCTCGCGTTGTTGTTGTTGTTGTTCTTCTTCTTCTTCTTGTGACTTTTTGAAATGCGCATGCGCTAAGAGAGTGTGATCTCTGCCATACTTTACTTTTCAACCTCCGATCTCACAGGACAACACTGTCTTCAGGCGCGTTTGAATTAATTTGCAACTATATTCGGTGGAATGAATTATTGCTTCGTTAATTTCCGGATTGGATTTATTATACATGAGAATAGTGTAAATAACATCAAAGGACCTACGAAGTAGAGTAGGCATTAGGACTCCGACACACACTGAACTCTTGGACCCCCAGTTGAAATCCTGCCAATAATATGTAGTAGGCAAAGCCTAAAAGTGAGCGCAGGATATGTGCAACTATACCCATAATGGACAGCTATAACTTTTGTTGTTATTGTTTATCTGTTAATCCACTCCTTAACTCGATGAGTATATTTTTACTGGTGCTACAAGATAAAATCACATGGTGCTATTTTCCCCACAATGCTGTTTGTTATCTTATGCTTGTAAGATGCGACACCATTGTGGGAGAGAGACACGGGTACCCGGCTATAGAAATTCCAGGGTTTCCATGGAAAAAAATGACCCTATAAACACCCTGGAGTATTCGGACAGTTTTCCAGGGTTTTTCCATTCTCTAAATCCAGGGTATGAAAATTTGTTTTGAGAAAGGCAGGATATGGTAGTCCAGGGTTTCCATGGACGAGGATGGACACACTGTCCAGGGTTTCCATGGATGTCATGAGGATGGACACATTATCCAGGGTTTCCATGGACAAGGAGGGACAAATTGTCCAGCGTTTTCACAGACGAGGATGGACACTGTCCAGGGTTTGATGGACGAGGATGGACACTGTCCAGGGATTCCATGTGTAGGGTTTCCATGTTTCCTGCAGTATTGCTGCAGATCAACTCGTTTTGACAACTGATCCATGTAACCGCATATATCTGGATTTCTGAGTCCATATATGCAGGCACTAGATCCCATCATGAGACATAAGAATAATCATTTTGAATATTAAACATCTGCATGAAATGAATAATTGCTATGATTATATGGATCAATATATGTTAGGCCACATTCTAGTTTAATTTATTGGTGTTAAATTGTCATGATAATAGTTTTTTTTCAATGCCATTTTTGTGGATGTAAATGTTACTACCGGTACCCTTGAATATATTCATTGTCAGCTTATTAATGTAATACTGAAAGACACTATATTAAATTATCAGGAATTCCACAGAGTATATACAATTATCAAAGTTCTGCAATATGGGCACAAGTCTTTGCAGCAGACCTTCAGCTGCAGAAATGTGCGAAAGCCCTTCTGAATCACTTTGAATAGGATTAAGTTGTGAATGTCTCAGAACATTACATTGATAACAGAACATTGTGTACTGATTATTATTGAGTGTAATGAATAAGTTTCCAGAGAAACTCTTAGACTAGAATACTACTGTGCGATCTAAGTCTATTATATTCCAAATCATTACGACTGGAACATTCTACATTATGTGGAGTGTAAATTATTAAAACCTGGTAATGTGGTTTTTAATAATGTGGTCATTCTGGTGATGAAAAATACTGTAACCAATTTGTATATAACTAAATTGTACATGTATGAAATATGGCAGGGTTGAAGATGACTCGTATTTGAAATTTTGCTTTAAAATTTGAGCAGTGTGTCAAATTAACATACCCCTGTCCGAGATTACTAGTGAAAAAGATTATGCAAGTCACTGCTGAAATGAAATTATAATGTCCCTTGTTATAAAGTCCAATTTCCATGCTGAATTCTCCATATTCCATGGTTTCCATGGACATCATGATCCATGGTGTCCATGGTGTCCATGGACATCATCCATGGATTTCCATGGTGTCCATGGAGATCGTCTATGGATTGTGAATTTGTCCATGCTGTCCAGAATATTGTGATCATGGACATTATCCATGGTTTCCAGCATAATTCCAGGGATTCCAGCCTAATTCCATGGATTTGTAGTCAACCCTGGATATAAACCCTGGAATTTCTATAGCCGGGAAATCTCGACTGTGTTTGGTAAAATATAGTGATGGACACGACCCTCAGAACCACGAGCCAGAAGTTTTTGGGCTAGGGCGACCCCCACCGATCAATCAGGCCTAATAATAAGTATTTCAAACCAATTTTTCTGACCAACTGCATTAGCCTCTGCTTTACTTGTCCAACTATAAGCCAATAAGCAGATAAATAAGTCGTGTGGGAAAGTTGTGGTAGGCCTTAATATCATTCTTTCATGTGGAAACTATGATGTGGAGTTTCATCACATAATGAATATTATTCAAATATTATATTTATTAAATACAAGAAATATATTATATATTATAATAAAATAAAAAATAAAAATTTCTTTTTGATTATATATTATTATTTATTTTAATATATATTATTATATTTATTATATACAATTCTCATATTTATGAGTTTCACATCATAGTTTTTGAAACTATGATGTGGAAACTATGATATGGACTGGGGGAGAATAACTTCTTCTATGATGTCTGCTACATAATCGCAACTATTAATTTATGTGAGATCTATATTCAACTGGATATTGACAAAACACAAGAGCTGGACAAAATAAAGCCCAACCAATATGATGAATAAAAATTCTAGAAAATGCCAACAGTTGTACTATTCATTTTACAATATACGGCACTGAATGTAAAGAAATTACATTCCTGTTAAATATCCCCTGTCAAGGTTCAGTATTCTTTCTTGTCTAAGCAGGTATCGGTATGTGGCTAGCTGTAATAGATCAGATAATTTCAAATATATTCAAATATGATGAATATAGAAAGTTGGTGTTTGGTGGAGTCTAATAATCACTGATGAAGAGGGAGCTCAGGACTTAAGGTTTTGCTGCACTGGTATAAGAGTAGAGTTAAGTGATGGGCATCTAGACTGATAAAAATAATTGTTATTATTTGTCAGAAATTAACCATTGACCAATATGATTCCTGTCCAATAAAAGATTTATGGTCTCTGTTTTTGGTTTATCAGCAGAATATTCATGTACACTGATGCAGGCTTCAGGAAGGTGGGTGTTCAGGTTGGATTTTGTCCCTTTTAGCCATACAAAAATGTTGTGCTGCAGGATTTTAGTTGCAGCATGTATTTCACAAGCTGTTGTCCAAGCACCCATTACCTAGCACCATGTTCTTCTTGTAACCTTGTTGGGATTGGGAATGTTGATCATGATGATGCAACACATCATTTTGTGAGTCCCGCCAGTTGTCAAAAACAAATCTACAGTACCTATGCCGTGAAATATCACCATGGAGAGCTGAGCTAATACAGTGAAAAAAAAGCAATTTTCATCTCCTGGAACATCTAAAACTTGGCCGGATTGTTGTACAAAAGTGCAAGCAGCTGTTGCGTTCACACTTTCTGATGTAGAAACCTTGGCATAATTGTGTTCCTTTTCCAACAGTGCAGAGTGGATGGAACAAATTTCTCTCCTTGTAATCATTGTATGCGATTCTTTGACACATTTGATTTGGAATAACTGTGTTCATCCATATTGTAAGATTTTTTTTCTCTCTGTTTTTTGTAGCTTCAATATATATATGTAAAAAAACAAATTCAAATACTCTACTCAAAGCTCAATATTATTTCATAACCTTATTCATTGAGTTAATAGCATTTTAATAAAGCTATGTTAATAATTTCTCAAGTCACACCAGTTACATAATGTAACACTGGTTGATAAAGTTACCTCCCCTCAACTATAACCATACAAGTCAAAAGAAAACTTTCAAGTGTAAACTTTTTAGAGACCGATTTGGTTGTGTTTTGTTATGAAAAAGAGGAGTTTGTGTCATAGAATTACTTTCTGGGAGATATTGAATAGTATGTCGGTAGTTTATATATATAGATTTCTGACGTATCTATGCCTGAAACACGGCTATTCATATTAGCTTAAATTCTCAATACCAGTGACGTGCATATTCATGAGATGGTAATAGCGTAGATTATCGCTACCGCAAAACAGGGTGGAGATATTTATGAATATTGTCCAACAGAAAAATCTATTTAGAGTTTAAAAAATACGGATATAATCTACAGGAATTTACAACGTCAACACAGTGGCCTAAACGTCAATATACAGTGGCCTAAACTGACCTTTTTTGGACTTCAAGTCCAAATCTCAATGAAGCGGTTACTTTGCCTGACAGCTGTCAATCAACGAGCAGACGACGCCCTTATTTCCGGACGGGGTCTGTTGTTTTTTCAATAACAATATATTTTTCGTTCCAACTTTATTGGTGGTTCTTATATTTTTGAAGGGGATTTTATTCAGTCACGAAGTGCAAAAAATAGTCTCTTGAAGAAAACCAGATGTTGATTTCCGAGATGCAATATTCAAAATGACCCCCTAATACGACGAGTACCCGGATGTAAACCGGATATACCGTGAAAAAAGATTCGTTAGGGTACAGTTATCCATGGAGTTGTGTGCATTTCTCATAAGTACACATGTTGCCTATTGAGTTCGCTTCGCGAACGACCGGCTTCGCCGGTCGTTCTCTGCGCTCACTATTAAGATGGGCACGGCCCAAGTTAGAATCACCAGTGATTTTAATCAAAAATCACCAGAAATTTTCATCAAAAGTAGGTCAGCTCGAAACATGCTGGCAACAGTCCCCTAATGCACCTTCATGCCCAGTGTGAATAACGTCACAGGACATAAGAAGTAGGGTAGGCATTAGAACTCCGACGCACGCTGAACTCTTGGACCCCAGTTGAAATCCTGCCTATATTAAGATGGGCACGGCTCAAGTTAGATTCACCAGTGATTTTAATCAAAAATCACCAGAAATTTTCATCAAGTAGGTCAGCTCGAAACATGCTGGTAACAGTCCCCTAATGCACCTTCATGCCAAAAATCAAGGTTCTAATATCAACGGTAACACTCAGATATAACATATCTCTCAGATATAACATATATATAAATATTAATATTCATGTCACTGTTCCATTGTTTCTCTTGTTGTATTCCTCTTAAAATTTTGTACTCTGCCTTTGACCGGTGTTTGTACAATAAAATCTTGAATCTTGAATGCTTATTTTGCCGACGAAAGGATTCAGATGGACTCACTCATTACCGGACAATTTCAAATGGTAGCCAACTTCGAAGGGACAGAAATGACTATGTAGTATTTAATGAGTTAGACACCCCTGTGCGCGAACAATACCTCACAGTCGTGCAGTTATATTGTGCACTTTCGGTTACAAGCATGACATTTGGCAAATAGCTATTTTGAATGATTCTCTCTCGGAACACAGCCTCTCTATCCTCATTCTCGCAAGCCAGGGCCTTGATTCGCTGGTATTGATGTTCCCGTCCTCTTCCGCACTCAGAGTCCCTTTAGAATAGCATTAATCACTTCCGTAAATTCAATACTTATGTGTATCAGCAGACAATGCGCAGAAACATATTGCATTTGACATCATTCTCTCAAGTCGGAGCCCATTTCTGCTAGAATTGACTGGTTCTATACAAAATTTACGTTACTTTGTCAATCAGTTTTACGACTTCGATGCGACTGCGAAAAAAGTTGGACCTATGATAAATTGCCTCCGAAGTTTAAAATATAAATTAAGAAGGAAAAGTCTTGAAGTATTATATAAATCATTCATTCTGCCCATATTTGATTATGCTGATGTAGTCTGGGACAACTGTGCGGATTATCAAAGTAACATCCTAGAAAACTTACATTTAGATGCTATAAGAACAATCTGTGGCTCACCTCGCGGGGTGAGTCACGAGCTGCTATACGAAGAAACAGGATTCACCTCACTAGCATTGCGTAGAAAACATCACAAAGTCAAACTTATGTATAAAATGGTTAATCAGCAAACTCCACCAATTCTCTACCAATTATTGCCTGAATATGTACGCGAAAATAACCAATATCCTCTCAGAAACAACCTCAATCTCCGCACATTAAGATGCAGAGGTAACCAATACTACCAGTCATTTATCCCATCTGGAATCCGCCTATGGAACGACATTGCTCTACATATTCGCTCGTCCCCCAACTTACAAATATTCTCTCGGAACTGTAACAATGGACATAATGTGGGCAAGCATTTCTACCTTGGAGAACGAAAAATTCAAATTATACACTCTCGCATGAGACTAGGATGCAGTCTACTTAAGGCTGATATGTACAACCAACACATATCTGAATCTTCAGCCTGCTCCTGTGGTAATGCGTATGAAACTGCATACCATTTTTTCTTCGTTTGCCCATTATATAATATTCAAAGAGAGCAATTATTTCATGAAATTGGCAATGACTGTGATATTCATACCGTGTTATTTGGTGACTCCTATAAAAACCTCGATTATAACAGCAATATTATTTCATTTGTCCACGACTACATCAGACAAACTGGTCGCTTCTAGATATATGTCTTACTAATGTATTACATTCTTATGGATTATCACACTTGTGCATAGCATGGCGTATGAAATGTTTTTTGTTTTTGTTTTTTGTTTTTTGTTTTTTGGTCTTTTTTCTTGTACATATGCACGCTCTACCTGTCCATTTTGTTGTATATACTGTAGCATTCACTACCGATTATCACCAAATCAGTACTTATTACTACACACTTGACCTAACCACTGTGTCATTTATAAATAAATATTCTGTATGTGGGGAGAGGGGTCTATATAGGCTTTGCCTGTTCCCCAATCCCCATTTCCATCATGTTACACTATGGAAATAAAATACTGTTTAAACTAATCAGTTTTACGAATGGAATTACGTCATATATAGCAGATACTGGCCATAAAAACGATCTAATTGACCTCGTGGCCAAAAGCTAGGGCCTTTGTTTTCCTGGAGGGGTTTTTGAGTTTGATTTTGATACTTAGATACCTTTCGCATTGACTTTAGGGAGCGTGTCAAAAGTTTTGACGTTCAAACTAAAAGAATGCGTCAGAAAATGAACAGGTACTCGTTCTTTTTCTTCCAGGAAACGAACGTTCGACAGTCAGAAAATGAACACTACCCCGTCAGAAAAAATGAACGTCAGAAAAAGAACGTTCTTTTTTGAACGTTCAAATTAGTATGTATGATAGCGGTCAGAATTCGCTGAACGTCAGAAAAAGAACGTTCTTTTTGAACGTTCAAATTAGTATGTATGATAGCGGTCAGAATTCGCTGAAGGGCTCACATTACGGCTATCGTGTCGACTCTTATTAGAACGAAAAAAACAAACAAAATCAGAACACTCGAAAAGGCAGCACCTTTGAGACTTAAGTATTTATTTTGCACTAGCTTTCGTAGGTATATAACCCACTTCCTCTGATGAAGTACTTTCGTTCTTTCAAAGCAACTATGGCAAAGATTTGACGTTTATCTACAGCAAATTCAATAAATGTATTTAATATAATAAAAGTGGATCTTTCGTGCATATTCTGGGGAATTATTTACCGGGAATTATAGAACGAGCGACATATAGGAACTAACGCGCGTGTATTATTTTTTTGGAAGAAAACGAGATGAACTATATAATATTAAACTTCGACAGAGAAATATCACCATACTGATTTGGTTTTATTAAAAGTCCGATGTGACCAAATATCGTAAAGAATGATACAATAATCGGGTGAACAAGTAACTTATTAGTGCGTCTCCCGGTAATCGTAAAGGAAATACATAGTGACAAAAGTATAATATAGACATATAAATATACGAAAGTCATTCACTTATATAACGATTTATTCTTATGACATTGGGAATTTTTTGTCTTCAGTAATATAATCTTCAATAAGAAATGAGTAAATCAGGGAAAGTATACAGGCCTACAAACTACATGTATGATCATTATAAAAAGACATGGCCCGACTGAATCACGCAGAGACGCCATGCAGCTCCCGTCATATCTCAAGGTAGGCCGCCATATGAGGTCTCCTATTTGTCAATAAAACCATGGAGTTCAAAGTTTTAATTCCATGATAAAAAAAATAAACCTTGAATAAAACAGTTCTGATTGCCAACACATCAAGCCATTTCTTTAAAAAAGATATATGGACCGATTGATTCACGTGGAGACTTCATCACGCATGTGGCGCCCGTCATTATGCAACCTGTGAGGGCCCCTTCATTTGTAAATAAAACAAAAGGACACAGTTCAAACACCAACACATCAAAACATTTCTTTAAAGAAGATGGATATTTTTCATAGATCAATGTATTGAAATATCCTTTGCGGAGCCTAAACCCTTCCTTCTTTCCCGCATATACAAAGTATTCTCTATAGGGCCCATTTCCAGCTCACGAACTTCATTTTCAATACATACTGTCGGCTTCTTTATTAAAATTACACCATTTTCAGGCATTACAGATCGCTGGAATACGTTTGTAAGTTGATAAAGAAGAATCATTTAAAGTAACATGTCCATGACGGAACAATCTATCCACGGGACGCAAGCGCCGTAGGCCATGACTATTGATCGCCCGACCGAGAATCTCATTTTTTGGTGGATGAAGAAGAGATTCACGAAATGTAAAAATCCACATCAAACAAGTAAAACACTGGGGAAAATAAACAAGAAAGAAGTCATTAATTTATCTTGTCAAGTATTATATAAGCGAACACTCATATATAGGTGGTGACAAACCGCTGAAGTGGAGATGGGACAAGAAAAAGAAAAACGTTTTACTTTTAGTTTTACCCTTTTTTTATTGAAGAAAATCACCGACATCGGTAATACCACTCCACATGATTACGGAATGCATTGAATATATACACACACGAAGCAAAAGACATGGCAAATTACAATAAAATCTATAACACGGGAATGACGCGCGATGAGAAAGTAGATTTGATCCGGCGCGTTTTTTAGTATCGGGATGGCAGCTTTCTGTATGTTGTTCATTTCTGCTCACGTCAAACGCCAGCCGTTTGCGCACGTGAGAAAATGAACATGCGAAAACGAACGTGCGAAAATGAACGTCAGAGTGCATTAAAAAAATGAACGTTCGACTGTTCATTTTCTGACGCTGCTGTGTAAAATGAACGGCCTGATGCATGCGGAAATGAACGACCTCCTGTTCAAAAATGAACGCGTTCGCGTCAAAACTTTTGACACGCTCCCTTAACTTGGCAGTCATTTTCGCGAATGCAACAATTTTATGTATCAAAAGATAATAACGAGAATTCGACATCATTCTCTTACACACATACCTTGTTTAGTGAATAGCCCCGAAACTTCGCACTTGAATCACCTTCGGAATGATTTAGTGACAAACATATTCGCGAATTGAGTATAGGAAGATATCCATAGACACTGACTAGAAATGTTTCTTGTTTGCAGAATTTGATTTTAAAGAAAAGAAATTAATAAAAGTAGCAACCTTCGAAAAAGCTTGACCGAACATGTCAGATGAGATGATATTTCCTAAGAATGAAATAGTTAATCATTTATATAGAAGAAGCAAACCATGTCTTGGTATTGACTTGCTGCGTGGAAAAGAGTGGCAAGGAATTTAGTTCGCAGATGATAACGAACGTAAAAGCAGAAACCTAATTAATTATTTTAATCGAATATCAAGAATGTAACAGGCCTCAATTTGAATAGTGAAAAAGTGTCATTATGCCTCTTGGACAGTTCGATAAAGCCTTAAATCCCATTCCGTAGTTTCACAGAACGAAGTGATAGACCTGATACTAAATTTATTGAAAAATAACTTTGAAGGAATCTAAATTTTCATTTTGATCGGCAAATTAAGCGAGAAGGGAGACTGAAGAGCGCAGATTTTCGCGCTATGACTAAATCCTCAAAATTTGTTTGGATTTCCAAATATTTGAAAGCCTTTTTGATTTGCAAAAAGTAACGACTGAACCGAATGTTTTGAAACTTGGCATACACGATACTTGTACCAAAACATTGCCAAAGCGATCATGGTGAGTTGGTCTGTCAATTCAGTATAGACGACACGGCCGAGTCAAAATCGTCGGATTTTGAATGGGGAAAGTGAATATATATATATGATATCAGAACTATTACGCAATCCCTACCATTGTGGGTTACAAGTTGAAAATTACTTCGCTTGGCATAAAAACACTGGCAGATGGCGTTTTTTTCTACAATTACCACTACCTCCGCTGGTATGTCTTTCACTGTATTATTGCCACTGCCGCAGGTTTTGACTACAATGTAGTCATTTCTCACTTGTTCTTTATGACCTGTTTGAAGACACCGTCTGCAGGATATCGGATGTTGATGCCAGCACTTTGATTCCATGTGTCCTGCCTCTCCATATTTGTAACACAGGACTTGTGAACTGTTTCCAGTCCTGGATTGATTCCCATCCCTAATCTTCCGCTTTACGATGATCACCATTTTGTTAATACCTTGGAGAAGTTTACTTGTTCCTTGCGGACTCAAATGGAGCCCATCACCCACCAGGTAGTCCCGATTTACTCGTCCATTTGCCATGGTGAAGTTTCTCTCTTGATTAACATAATGAAGGCTGTAGTGGTAAGCTAGGTCCTGCAGTCTGCCGTTTACAGTAGATATAGTTTTGTTTGTAGCTGTCGAATCCATCCTGGGGCATATTCCTGAGATAATGATATCTGTGTTTGGGGAAGCAAGGTATATGTCATTTAGCCTCATCCACATAGACAACGCCATCTACGTACAACGGGGCCGTTCTTTGCACGTCTGGGACGTTACCAGGACCCCACCCGAAGCTTCACCCTAAACCCTGAACTGGGGACGGCCTTGGAGAAAGTGGTGCCTATTGTGGACCAGCTGTTTACACTGGACGACCGGTAAGCTGTTCAGCTGGGTTGGGCTCGTGCCCTAATGAGACGCGGCGGCAGAACCCAATGAGCAAATGATCAACCACGTCAAGGAGGAAGACCATCCGGTACTCCACAAAGATGTGGCATCGACGGAGGTCTAGGAACGCAACGTGAAATCTCCCGCCAAATAATTGTCATATGGGGAACCCACGACTCATAGTATTTCCAATAGGGATCGTCATGGTTCCCGACGAAATCTTGCACTTTTTCTTTGGACACAATTGAAATAATGGGGTTCCCCATTGCAATGCATTGCAGTGGGCCTTGCTTCTGTAGTCGGGTTCCACCTCGATCTCGAAACCACATCTATCCGGTCCTGTCCTGCATCCACCGAGAGATTGAACATGGCGGCCCTCCAAGCTTGGAGAGACGGACAATGCGATTTTTCGGGATCAGATAATCGACTGAAATTATTTGAATTCGACTGAAAAAACGGAAACTCGGTAGGTTATTTGTTGATAGCTCGGTTAATACTGGTTCGATTCTGAGATAGTGGGCAACTGAAAAAATCGTGTCGACTTCGCTGAAATTTTTTCTGGACCGACCGACATGCGGTTTTTCTTGTCCGGAAAATTATTCCGTGAACTGACTGAAATACTTTTAGGTTTCCGGAACGCTCTACTTTCTTACGAATAAAATGATATAAAATTTATGCATGTACCTTCTACCGTTTTCCGTAAAAGGGTTCGCTGAAAAAAAATGATTGAAAATCAAGACATTTTCAGCCGGATCGGCGTGACTGGAGCGAATTAAAAACTCGAATTTGAAGACGGACTTCAGAAGGTTCCGAAAATCCGGAATCAGGATCGCGGGTAAGTTTATGGGAAGATTGGTTATATCGGTTGGTCGTAAGTGTCGAATTAAATTTAAAAACCATAGTTTGCACAAAAAATATCCTATTTTCCAAATAATTACTTTGAATAATATAATAACTTAATGTAAATGGAAATAGTGAAAATATTGAATTGATCATTAATTTTAAATACATATATTTTTATAATCGAAATGAAAACTGACCAGGAATATACATATTTTGTTCTCAGTAATTTTTGTTCTTGGATTTTTTATTAATATAAATTTACTAATTGATAATACATTTAATTTATAAAATGAAGTAAAAACAATTTTGACAAGTAAAAAAAATGATTTTGGAACACTGTTCACACACTAATTGGTCCTTTGTTCCGGAAATCCCAAAAAACAACAAAGGAGTAACATAAAAGAAATAATCTCTTTGTCTACTGAGTATGTCTGTCACAAAACCAATCAGTAGAATTGTCATTTGGCTGAGCACAAGACAAATGTTTCCAAACAGTACACCTTTTCCTACCATCTTTCCCGTCACAACCTACCATGTCTTCAAAATAATCAGGCTTACCACACGAACAAAAACGACTAATAACTTTGTTCACTGACCTAATTCTAACTGTCTTTCCACTCTCGTTAATCCGTGGGAATGGTGACATTTTTCCATCTTCTAAACACTGAACAAACGGGAACTGCTTTTTCAAAAGTGACTGAACATCGGACATAATATCGGAACATAACCACTCATTGTTTTCAATGATTCCCTTATGTCTACTACATCTGAACTATAAACACTTACACCTCCACCAAACAATACTTGCGGAGAGATGGCCTCAGATGCCGGCTTGGACTGGGTATCGGTTCGTCTATCTGCAAAATATAAAGAAGAAAAAAACGGAGGGGATGCCATCTCGTCGAACACAATCGTGGACCGGGTCTTCTGTTGGCGGGATTGATAATCTACAAAACACGAAGAAGAAATATTGAAAACATCCCCATGGTCCAACACTTGATACTTACTAGACCGTATAATCTTGGGCTGGGTCTTGGGTTGGCGGATCGGGCGTTTGGGTGTTGGATCTACAAAACACGAAGAAGATAAATTAAAAACATTCTGGTCTTCCAACACAGCATACTTACTAGGCTGAGTAAACTCAGTCGGGGCCTTTTGATTGAAATTGTAGTTTAAGGGCCGCTTCCCATACGGATTTCGCGGCCCATCAACTCAATGTTTTATTTAAATTTCACGGTACATTTCTTCGTTAATTTAAGATCTTTTGCAGCGCTAGATATTAAAATAAATAATTAAATAATGAATAACAATAACAATGAGGAAATATAAATACTAGTAGAGAAGAGTCGCTATGTACAAGTCGTTAAGTCTGTTATTGGTTTTTATACTGAAAAATATTTGTTATAATCGCGTAGATGATTCCTTTGTCTTGGTACCCCATAGTACGCACAAAGCCGTCCAGAAAAAACTGGGAGAATCAGGGCGTCTTCAGGATTCTTCGAGGCGACTTCCCTAACGACGCCCTTGGGAACAGGGTGGGTCCTTCCAGAAATCTGTGCCTGTAACAATTACTTGGAGTGTGTATTGGGGTACAGAACGGCAGGTCTACGTCCTATATTGCGTCAAAGTCAAAGGATCATATTCTGTGTTGAGGCGTCAGTTCGGTAACATCTAAGAGGTAGCGTATCCGGTGTGGTCTAGGGTCGAGTATTCTGATTCTGGGTGTTCTTGCTATGCGGCGTTGTCACTCTAGGCGCTGTGGTATTCTTGTAATCGTCATCCGTCTTCTGTTTCAGGTCTTGTCCAACTCGTCTGTGGTCTTCGGTGTGCCTGTATCATATGAAATAGAAGGCTTGTAGTCATTCTTGTTTTCTATTGTTTTTCGATGCAATAATTTGATATATCTTCCTTCCAACAACAGGCACCCCCGACCGTCAGTCACATAATATGAATAGCAATATATAATTAAGTGAGTGAATAGATAAACAAATGAATAAATAACTAAAAATTTCGATAGATTCAGTACTAGGTGAATACACAAATAAACAGCTCTGTATTATTTCTGTATGCATTATCGTTTGATGGCCATAAAGAATTTGTAGGACAATGACATAGACGGCCCTCAGTATCAAGGTAACTCCGCCATCACAATTTCCTATAGTTTATGCCGAATACTGCTCGCTATATGCGATTTGGTCGTGCTATTGTTGTCATGAATTCAATTAGATTTGGCCATCGTTTGTTTTGTAGGACAGTGGAACAGACGGCCCTCAGTATCAAGGTAACTCCGTTGTTGCCATGCCTATTTTATTTCTAAATGTGTCTGTGACATTTTGGCCGGATGTTATGTATGGATAGTTTATTATGGCCATAATGTTTTGTATGGCTATGGTGCACACGGCCCTCAGTATCAAGGTAACTCCGCTGCAACCATACCATTTGTTGAAGTCAGAAGAATGATTTGGCCTCTATCAAATCGTGTCATAGTACTTGGTGTACTAGTAGTTGATTATGTGAGAAAAAAAAGTGTTGACTGCGCATGCACGGCGGTAGTATTATACACTGGAATAATAACCAGCAGTTTTTATAAAATTTATCAAGGACTTGAATACCTGATTTCTAATGGGGGGCTTAGGGTTTAATAACGCTGGTAATCTTAAGGGAGTGTTGAATTTTTTTAATTCGTTTCTAAGTGCCTCACGTTGTTGGTTATGGATTGGGCATTCAAGTATAGGACATGTTCTATTGTTTCTTCTACATTGTTGCATGCGGTACAGAGTGGTGAGGTGTTTTTCAGAAGCATGGACAGATGTGATTTAAGTCCGGTTTTGCCTAGTCTTAATCTGGTGATGAAGCGGTCATCACGTTTATTGTCTAACTGGAATCCCTGGACTTGTCTTTTCTCTCCATCAAGGATCTTATGTAACCACCGTCCACGTTCTTCTTCGTTCCATTCCTTTTGCCACTTGCTATCTATCTTGCGTCTAATGATAGTGTTGAGTTCTTTATATCCTAATCCTATAGGCACATCGTGTGTAGTTTTAGCAAGACTGTCTTTGGCAGTTTTGTCGGCTGCTTCGTTACCTCTGATATTGACATGCGCGGGGACCCATGCTAAAATGGCGTCTATACCCTCGTTGTGTATTTGTGTACATATACATTCTATTTTGTGTATGAGATCAGGTCTACTGTCAGATACAGAATTTTTAATGGATGTGAGTCCACTAAGGGAGTCACTGAGTATCACCGCACGGATTGGTTTGTGCTCGACGATCCATTCGAGAGCCTTAGTTATAGCAATCAGTTCACTAGTGTATACAGACATATTGTCTGGAAGTTTGAAACCATTTTGTATGTTGAGCTCAGGTATAACAAAAGCTGATCCTGTGTTATTACTTGTGTTTTTCGATCCGTCTGTATATATTTTTAAGTAATTTTTCCAGTTTTGGTTGATATATTCAAGGGTGGTGGCTCTTATAAGTCTGGGTTGTCCTTCTTTGTGAGGTAGTCGTGAATACTTGTGTCCACGTGGGGCGACTCTAGTTCCCAGGGTGGCCTAGTGGTTTTGTCTGTGTCGCAGATGTATGCGATGGGTATTTCGTGCTCTTGGAATAGGTTATTTACGGTGTAGCCGAGGGGGGCGGAGTCTTTTTCCCAGTTTTTCTTTAAATATTCATATTCACTTTTATCTTCAAACATTTTGTGGCATGGGTGATTATCGCCCTTAGCTCTAGTTTTTCCTGCATATTTCAGGGACAGTTCCTCTCGTCTTAAACGAAGAGGTTTCTCATTGGTTTCTATTTGAAGACTACATAGGGCGGTTCCCTTGAAGGCCCCAGTAGCTATTTTTAGAGCAGAATATTGAATGCTGTCTATTCTTTTCAGTTGTGTCTTACATGCTGATTGGTAGGCGATGGACCCGTAATCTATTTTTGACCTAATGAGAGTTTGGTATAATTTCATCAAACTATATTTACTCGCTCCTCAGTTTGTCCCAGACACACACCTCATGAGGTTCAGGTCTTTATTGCACCGGAGAACTAGTTGATCGATGTGGAATATATTTTTGTGCTATGTTTAGTAGTGAATTTGTAATGTTTTCATTAAACATCTCTGGATCGGAATTGAATATCTCGTCATGATTTAGGCTTTGACAGTCTTTCTGGAAGCTTTTCCAGTCGGCTTCGGAGTATTGAAATTTTGGAGGGGCGTCTGTCCTTTCAGAGTCCGGTTTTATACTTATTTTGGTCAGAATGGCGAAGTGGTCGCTGTCAAGCGTGTCGGGAATCACTTCCCATTCGGATTTAACAGCTAGATCAGGGGAGACAATAGTTAAATCTATTGCAGATAGTTTACCGGTGTTCATGTCTATTCGCGTCCCGTGGCCATTATTTAAATAGCATAGGTTGTTTTGGTCAAGCCATTTTTCCACTACTTGGCCTTTTTCGTCTGCCTTGGTGCAATTGTCGTCCCAAATGGGGTTATGACTGTTGTAATCACCGCATATGATAATAGGGGAGTTAAATTTCTTTGTGATGTTGTCCAGTTCTTTTGGGGAGATTTTCTTTAGACTTCCTGGGGCATATAAATTAATGATGTTAATAGGTTTGTTATTGAAGAAGACCTCAATAGCGTGCCATTCGAGATCGTCACTGGTAGGGCTTTTATCTAGTTCTATGTGAATCAGGTCCTCTTTTATTAATATGAGGTTTCCGCCTAGTGCACCTGTAAGTCTGTCTGATCTATACAGCTTATATCCGTTTATTGTAAATTTATTTTTTCCTGGCTTTAGAAAAGTTTCCTGAACATATCTGGGCTGATTTCATTTACTAAGACTTTAAGATTGTCCCCGTTTTTCGCGATGCTTCGGGCATTCCATTGGAGTATGGTGAGTTGTTTATTGAAAATTGAGTTGTTATGTATCACGCGGTGGGTCTAACCTATTGTCCCAGGTGTTCTCATATAGAGGTGTTGAGGGCGCTATTGTTTTTCTTGGGAGTTGATGTTTTTCTTTTGTATTTTGGATTGAATCCCCATGTTATTATTTCTTTGGGGTTAAATTCCCAATTTAAGAAGTCTTGAGCAATGCGGGCTATTATGTCAGCTTTATTTGTTTTGAGGTTGGCATTGTGGACTGAGTTAATAACAATGTTAATAAAGCCTAGGAATTCGATTTTACTCATGCTAATTGTTTCGGGCTTGTCCGCGGTTTCTGACTCCATTGTTTGTTCTGTCACTGGTGCCTTATTGTTAATTGCTACTTCGCTCACAGGTTTTCGCAGGTCTATTGTTTCTCTGAGTTTTTGGTTCACTTTTGTTTCTCTGACTGCTTCTGCGTAGGAGATGCCTTTGTCTGCTCTAATATACTGGACTGCCTTAGCATTTTTGTAGTAAATACACCCTTTCCAAGCGGAGCTATGATTCTGCTTGCAGTTTGCGCATTTTTTATGGGTTTCTGTGCAGTGCTCGTAGCTATGGGGCCCTGAACATTTGGGACATACAACGCTGGCTTTGCAGTTTCTAGCTGAGTGAGAAGAAATTTTTTGGCAATTAAAACATCTTTTGGGGGTTTCATAGAAGGGCTTGACTGTGATATTACGTAACCATAGGCAGACAGTATCTGGAAGTTTATTTCCATCGAATACTAACATTATGCTAGTTGTATCCGTTTTGTCCTTTTGCAGTCTTTTAGCGAATACTACGTTTTGTTTCGAGAGAGTAGTTCTAATATCGTCTAGCTTAACACTTAGATCAATTCCATAAATTACGCCTTTGCGTTGCTCTCTTCTTTGCTGATACTGTTTGACTGAGACGGGTTTGCCAGCTAGGAGGTCTAACCTAAGTAGTTTTTCATACTGTGTTTTAGAATGGCAGTGTATTTTGAGGTCTCCTCCGGGTAATTCATAGACTGTTTTTACGTCTCCGGCTTGTTGTTGGATGTCTTTTGCAACTTTAGCTTTGGGTAAGCTCGTGGCTTTGATCTGAGTAAGGCTGTGAACGATAGCCACAAAATTTAAAAGATTAGGCCTTTCGGGTAGGGCTCGTTGTTTTTTGATGGGTGGGGATTTTTCAGTGTTGATTTCCTTGTTGCGCTGGCGTTTTCTGTTTGTCGACTGATCAGTTGCAGGGGGTTGGGACATTTTGTGGTTATCGGGGGAAGGTTGACTTGGAAACCAAAAGTGTGGTGTTATTATACAGAGTCTAAGAGTGAATTAAGTGCAGAAATTGAATTCAAAAACTTAGCTCTGGTTTGTATTCCGTCCTGAGTGTAGGCTTGTCGATTTCTTCCGCTGTTTTGGTAGGTAAAGTGAAGTCCTGTAACGTCCGGGGAACAGAGACTGCCGGGAGACACAAAGACTGGCCTCGGGGCCGATACACGTTGAAATTCAAATGTCTGAAGAAATTGATTGATTGAAATTGCAGTTTAAGGGCCGCTTCCCATACGGATTTCGCGGCCCATCAACTCAATGTTTTATTTAAATTTCACGGTACATTTCTTTGTTAATTTGAGATCTTTTGCAGCGCTAGATATTAAAATAAATAATTAAATAATAAGTCTGAAGAAATTGAAGATATGCTGCCCTTATATACAGAAAAGTCGAATAACTGCTCACTATTGGAATGGTTAATCTGATGGCCCTAATCTGATTACCTATTCTGTTCACATAATCTTTTAACGATCGTCACTCTCGGCAAGTGTGGTAACGGATTAGCGGTTAGGGATTAATTGCATGGGATTAAAACTTAATTAACTGTTCACCAGTCTGGGCTGTGAGATATCAAAAAGTCAGTAAGTGAACAAAACTCACAATGATAGAATTCATTTTAGTTCATATAAATTATAATAATTACTGAGAACAAAATATGTATATTCCTGGTCATTTTTCAGGTACAAGAAGGTACATGCATAAAAATATATGTATTTAAAATTAATGATCAATTCAAAATTATATTTATACCATAGAAAAATACTATTTCCATTTACATTTACATGACAAACATTTACATTAAGTTATTACATGAGAAACATTCATTTATTTGAAAAATAGGATATTTTTTGTGCAAACTATGCTTTTAAAATTTAATTCGACACTTATGACCTACCGACAGAACCAATCTTCCTATAAACTTACCCGCGATCCTTATTCCGGATTTTCGGAATCTTCTGAAGTCCGTCTTCAAATCCGAGTTTTTAATTCGCTTCAGTAATCCGTTTTACGGCCGATTCAGCTGAAAATGTCTTGATTTTCAATCGGGTTTTTTCAGCGAACCCTTTTACGGAAAACGGTAGAAGGTACATGCATACATTTATATCATTTTATTCGTATAAAAGTAGAGCATTCCGGAAACCTAAAAGTATTTCAGTCAGTTCACGGAATAATTTTCCGGACAAGAAAAACCGCATGTCGGTCGGTCCAGAAAAAATTTCAGCGAAGTCGACACGATTTTTTCAGTTGCCCACTATCTCAAAAATAAAAATACTTTTGTCATCAAACTATATATATTTGAAAAGAGAATCTCTTCAGCTACTCCGGAAAGTTTAGATTGTCAGAATCGATCAAGTATTAAGCGAGCTATCAACAAATAACCTACCGAGTTTCCCTTTTTTCAGTCGAATTCAAAAAATTTCAGTCGAATACGCCGACCCCGATTTTTCGCTTCTTCTCTCCCCCGATAGACTCCATTCCAAATTGAAACTTTTTGAAACCTTTTGGAACCATTTGAAACGAATTGAAACTCACAGCGAAGCTGAACCCAAATCGCTGAACCTCAAACGACCTTGCCAAATCAGGTCAGATTTCCCATCAATTTTCTCTCCCCCCCCCTCCCCTTTGGCTAAACTACACCCGTTCTCTCCCTCTTTTCCCCATCAAAGGAAAGCTTGTGAAAATCTAGGAGGCAGGAAATATTCCCTTTCCACCAGCAAACACGTTATTAGGCTCTATTTCCCGAAATAAAATTTACGGTGGGGAAGGTCACCAAGGTCGCGCAAACCAAGACATGTTGTTGTTTTCCATTTCCGGGTTTGTATTTTGGGTCATTTCTTGTTTCCAAGAGTGTTTCATTACTCCAGATCTATGCGAACATGTTCTATGACATATGTTCTAACGCAGGTCAGTCTCGTTCCATCGAACTATAGCCAATTAGTCGTTAAATCAATAAACGAACAAAGGGGGCGTGGTCCATATACTTGTAATGTTGTGTAAAATGCATGTTTTATTTTTCGTTTATTTTTTATTTTGCTGCATGTTTGGGCCCGAAAAAAGTATCCGTAATCTTCCACTGATATATAACGTAGATGGCAAACCTGTCTCATAGTCTGTGAAACCCAAATTGTATGAAAATTCAACGCAAACAACATGTGCTATTTTTCTTTGTTTTTATTCAAAATTCATGTTTACTTTTGGGTCAAATTTATATTTCCATGCTTGATTGAGACTGGAAATGCATTGAAACTTCCACCAGCATGTCCCGTAGCCCATAAGACTTTTACGTGGTCTGCCAAATCAAAATTGTGCGATTTATCAACGCGCAGCACATGTACCAAATTCATGTATTTATTATGTAAAATGCAGGTTTGCTTTTTTCTGCAAATTCATATTTCCCTGAGCAGCAGGGGGGGTGAGCATGCCAAAAAGAATGGGGCGGGGAGCTTCCCAAGGGGGGGGAGCGGCCCCGCGTTCCGCTGGTTTGTTATGCGGGGGTGAATTCCCGTTAACATATGAAGCTCTCAGCAGGGGGGGAGCATACCAAAAAAAATGGGGAACCACCCCCCCTCCCCTCCCCTCCTGTTTTATTTTTACAAAACTCCACCACGTCACCAGAGTCCCTTAAGAATGACCGCGGGGATTCCCCGGGCTGTCTTACTATATATTATTTTCCCACACCGATCATTCCGTAGGACTGAAAAAAAGAGGGGCAATTCACGGGTCCCAGGGCCAGCACAGCAGGGGGGGGGCGAGTTAATCTACGCCGGGGGTCAAAAAATGCAAAACCGGTGTGTCACGTCTCACTGAGTCCCCGTCACATGGCTTCGTGGCCTGTGACGTATTCCTCTTCACATGGCTTCGTGGCCATGTGAGGGCTTGTTTTTAATTAAAGTAAGTATTTGGGACTCAATTGCTCTTAATAACTCTCCTCCGTGGCATCCTAGACAATTCGAAATGAGTCTAGAATATTTGTGAGAAGAGCTCGGAACAAGCATTCCAAGAGCAGTCAGGTAGGGATCGAACCCCCTTTTGTGAGACGTGACTGGAAGACACGATTAACATTTCGCACGGCCTACCTAGGCTGTCTTCCTCGGACGATAATACATGTTTAAAATCACGCCTATAAACCTACTAGAGTGTTGTGCAACGCCTCACTTCCTGTTATCGTTGCTAGGATACGAATGCACAGTCTCATACAAGTGCTGTCTCATTCAGACATGAGCCGAGAGAAAATCAATAGTGACCCACATACAACACTCAGAGTAACACTGTATTTGCTCAAGGCTTCCTATTTTGTGAATGAAGCCAGGCCTCACAACGGATATATGCAAGTTCTATACACCTACCCGAAATAGACTAAATATGTTAGCTGGGTCACGTCTGTGAGGAATGTTTGTTTGCTCAGGCTTGAGTATTTGGGTCGGCGTATATTTACACGTTTACACATTCAATAGCCGCACGCAGTGTTATAGTATGGTGGGTAAGAGGCGATATAAAGCGCCTACTTCAATATATCGGCAGGGAGGATTCCTTGCTTAATCAGCAAGTCTTTTGTGGCTAAGGCTAGGCCGACGTCGGCAATAAGCATTCCTACGTCATAGCCGGTGAAATCTAACTTGGGGGCAGGGCCTTTCCAAACAATTTTGCCCAGACGAGCATAACCTATCGCTAAGCCGCTAATGACAGCGGCATGATAGGCCATGTTGGCTAGCATTTTACCATCGATCGACGACATGTCTTATTTGCAGTGTCAGCCATGGCTTTAACATGATATGCTAATGCGCCGAAAAAGGCCTACGTGTTCATGCGGACATCGTAGTGATTCCACGGTTTCGGGTGGCAGGGGCTGCGCATGGCGTCCTTAATAATCCGCCTGTAGAAAGCAGTTTATCGTGATTCTATGTCGATTGCCCTGGCAAACTGTTTCCTTGCTTCCTCCCTGCCTTGCTTCAGAAGTGCGTTTTTTTCTTCCTGGCTGATATGGGATGCTTTCAACGATTTAGCCCTGATCGCGTTCTTCATTGCATCATATTTAGTTTTCTCCGCTAGGATGTGACGGAACTCGCTATCAGAGATCTTGTTATCCACAAGTGCTTGCGAGATAGCATCTGCGATGGAATCCAACTTTGACGACGCTAGGACGCGAATTTCATCGTGATTTTTAGGTTTGATGGTCAGGCGTCGAGATATGAACTTGCACGCTATTCCAGCCAAACCACTTGAAAGAGCCGAGACTTCAAGCGCTACAACAACGGGTGCGGCAATTATAGTCGACAAGAGGCCGACCCCAGTCGCGCCGAGGCCCAAAGCCACTGTGGCAAGCGCAGAGTCAACGCCATCTAGAGCATTCACCGCTCTGCGGTATTTTTTGTACAAACTCGACCGAGAATCACGATCTTGGGAGAGTTCATGTTGGATATCACAGATATGCTTTAGCCTGTAGTCATGCGCGGATTCGGCCTCGTCCAATGTTGGATATAGTCCCATGATAAATCTATATGCTGTTGTCAAGAATATCTAACTCGAGGTTATCCAAGGGGCGGTTGAACACCTTGAGAGATTTTAAGCCGACGCCTTCAGCTAGGAAGATGTTGCCCACTGTCACATCGTTCCCTACTTTTGTAGTTATGCCCCCTAACGACAGATGCACGACAGGCTTATTAACTGCGCTGAGAGCAAAGAAAATCCGCAACTCTTGATCAGCGTGCTTATCAAGCCACTTGATCTGGAGATCTGGGAGTATGTCCACGAATCTATCGGGAGCGGGAGCGGGCGGTAAGAGTATTGCAGCAACGATAGTTGAGTCTGAAGGAAGAGTGGTCAGGGCGGGTAACGACGTATTTATTACCAGAGCCCCTCGAGGATCAGTGCTTCTTAAATAGAATTTCCAGTCCTGGAGGTGTATTTTGACGTTGTTTTCAACCGGACTGTAGGACAGGAATGCCGTACCTCGATTTAAAACCTTTCTCACAAACCCGGATTTATGGACCTGTACTCCCGATTTGACCACATTAAGGTCAATGAGACAGCCCACATTGTCACTTTCGGCGAGAGTCCATTGTCCTTTTTCCGTTTTAACGAGGCTATATCTCACGTGCGTCCGCGTGTTTCCCGTGTTAATATCTTCAAGGTCTTTGAAACTTACATCCGTGTTTTTTTCTGGCGTAAGCTTCTTTCGATGGTATAAGCCGTTTCTGAACTGAAAGCCGTATAGGCGGTCATTGTGACCCGCGTCGCCAAACCCTTCGGTATCCGCGAGATCGCTTAAGGCTAAATCACTGCATCTGGGCCCAGCGGATTCAACCATCGTTGTCATGAATACCAAGAGTTACACTCAGATAAGCAGTCTTTACAAGTGTATCTGATCTATCTAACAGGGAGAACGTTAGCTGTGG
>JAVTVY010015824.1:0-68564 GCA_036873755.1 Hanleya hanleyi | reverse complement strand
CAAAGACATCTTCAAGACCGGGCGCAAACCGTTGTATTTGCAAACCGACGAAGGCACGGAATTCCTCAACAGACCGTTCCAACAGTTTCTGAAAGCCCAGAAGGTGTTTTTCTTCCATACGTACAACGAGACCAAGGCTTCCGTGGTGGAAAGGTTCAACAGGACATTCAAAGGCCGCATGTATAAATATTTCACCTATAAGAATACAAGGCGGTACATCGATGTTCTACGGAAACTGGTGAGGGGTTACAATCGAGCCTATCATCGAAGTATACAGAGAGCCCCCATTACCGTGACCCAACGCAATGAAGCCCAAGTCCGGCGTGTCTTGTACCCCATGCCATCGCAACGAGCACCGAAGGCGATGTTCAAGGTCGGGGACCCTGTACGGATCAGTAAAGTCAAGGGCAAGTTCGAGAAAAGTTACTTGCCCAACTGGAGCGATGAGCACTTCCTGATTAAACGGCGCCTACCCCGACAGCGGCGAGTCTACGAACAGGAAGATCTTCAAGGGGAACCGTTGCTAGGCACGTTTTACGAGACGGAATTACAGCCTGTCGTAAAAACACAGCAAGACTACTACACGGTGGAGCAGATTTTGAAAACGGAACGTCGACGTGGCAAACTGTTTCGTTTCGTCAAATGGCAAGGCTGGCCCAGTTCCTTCAATTCCTGGGTCGCTGCCAACCAGGTGAAACGACTATAAAGCCAGACACCACTGCCGTTCTCCTACATTCCACGTCCGACCATGAACACGGTGCAACCGTCTCTGAACACAGCGTCTTCCAAAACGCGCAAAGCGCAAGTAGGCTTTGGGGTGATAGTGCTAACCCTGCTGAGTGTTTGTTTTACGGAGGTGTGTTTTACGACGTAGCCTATGTCAGTACGTTACTTAACCAACTGAGAACACCAGCCATCAGTGAAACGGGTCTACAGAGAGCATCAGTCGTATCGAGCCCAGTCACCACCACACCCCGTGTACAAGCCACGTCGAGTGTAAGCTCTACACTTACACCAAGTACACCTACTACGTCTCAAGACACACCGGATTTCATCCCTCACAGTGAACCGACAACGACGACCCACGTTGTACCCATCACCACCATCATCATCCCTGAACGTGAACAGACAACGACGACCGACGTTGTACCCACCACCACTCCAGTTCACTCGTACCAAATTTACAAGAGCGGGTTACCGCGACAGCGGATACACCTCGAACCATGGATCCCCGTTGGCAGCATCCCTTCACGTGTCTCATCGCAGGACCGACGGGTTCCGGCAAAACGCACTTCGTCCGGAAGCTCCTCGAACACGCCGACAGCATGATCACTCCACCCATTGGCAGAGTCGTGTGGTGTTACGGAGAATGGCAGGAAGCGTATGCAGCAATGCCCCACATCACGTTCGTGGAAGGCCTACCCTAACCTGGCCGATTTGGAACCCGACACCTTGGTGGTTCTGGATGATCTCATGGCGGAGACGGATGCGCGGGTCACCCAACTCTTTACCAAAGGCAGCCACCATCGACGGCTCGGCATCATCTACATTGTGCAGAATCTGTTCAGTAAAAACAAAGAACATCGGAACATCAGCTTAAATGCCCACTACCTGGTGGTCTTCAAAAACCCGAGAGATACCACTCAACTGCTGCACCTGGCGAGACAGATGTATCCCGGCCGCACACCGTTTGCGTTGGAAGCCTTTAAAGATGCCACAACCCCTCAGCACGGGTATATGCTCTTCGACCTCAAGCAAGCCACCCCCGACCACCTTCGACTACGGACCGGCATCTTTCCCGGAGAGACCCACCACGTGTACTTGCAAAAATAATGTAAACACACCCACAGTGGCTCCCCCAGCTGGGGTGTGTGTGTTTTGATGATGGGGATAATAAAAAGAATGAATACCACAGCAGGGTTGACTTTTTTGTCTCTGAAGTAGATAAAAAGAGCAGAGTTGTGGGTTCTAGCATTAGTTGTACATGATGTCTGCGCGAGTACGGAAGCACGCTCCCACGCTCCGTGTATTGAAGACGGCCCCACCCGAGTTGGTCCGAACCATTGTACGCGGTGCGGACCCTGACCTTGTACGCTGTCTGTGCGAGATCGGGTACAATCTGTTAAAAGGCAACATACCACTGACTCCGGCTCAGAAGACCAAGTTGGCCAAGCATAAGACAGGTCTACGAACCCTAGTCCATAAGCGGGTCCCACAAACACAAAAGAAAAAGGTGTTACAGAAAGGCGGCTTTCTCGGGGCCATCTTAGCACCGTTGGCCGCTTCCGTGTTGGGTCCAGTATTGGGTGGACTCTTCGGCCGACAATGAACCACACGAAAAAAATGGTCCTCGTCGAACCTCGGTTGCTTCAAAACCTCCAATCACCCTACCCTGTGCCACCTACGGTGAAGACCATAAACACCCTCGATGGAGAGATGCAACAGATCTTACAGAGACCGGGGTTAAGCGACAGTGAGAAAGTACAACGGTACAATGAGACGCTTCAACGGTACATGACGTTCATGGACCAATACAAAACCCTGTCTACCCCACCACCACCACCACCACCACCACCACCACCACACGTGACAGACCGCCGACCTCAGCACCGCTCCAACAGCCGCCATTACCAGGGGTAGCCCCCACAGCCCCACAGTGGGTGGAAGACGAAGTGCTGAAGAGTGTACCTGCGCGTTCAAGAAACAAGCTGGCCTGGTATTACAACGGATGAAACAGAATCCTAACATGACTTGGAATGATAAAGGCGAACTCCTGGTACAGAATCAGGTGGTCCCCGGCACCCACATGACGGATTTAGTGAATGACCTGATGCGTCAACGCAGATCGCACACGGATCCTCGAGGATGGGAGGTCTTCGCTCAAGGCTTGAAAGACATGCATGTACCACAGGAATTGGTGGGGAACCCCCACCGCTGGGCCTTTATGCAGCGAACCCAGCAATCGCCGAGTCGTGCCAAGGCAGAGCTTATCGTCACCGCCAACGCGAGTGTCGTACTGAGTCCTATCCTACAGCAAATGCTGGGTTTCGATCTACAGACGTTCGCTGGTCCCACCGAACACCATGGCGAGATCCCGATGGATATGAAGTCGGGTATGTACGGACTCTACGTCTACTCGGACGTGGTGGACAACCACATCGTGGGCGATATCAACACACCTCTGTTACGGGTGGTGCCCATTAAAAATAAGTATGGCGATCAAGTCACCCACAGTTTCACCCACATGCTCTACCTGCCTGTACGACAAACCCACATCAACACGATCACGGTGGATATAAGAGATGACACGGGACGACCGGTGGCATTCGAACGCGGGAAAGTGGTGCTGACACTTCATTTTCGACAAGCACGTGCTCCCCACTTTGTATAATGAAGGTGCCTTACGAGTGCGATGCACGCAGCTATATGGACTATTATGCCCAACAGGCCGGGGGTGGCTTTCCGGTGTTTAGTGGTGCACGCATGCAACGTGGATATGGACTGGGGAACATACTCGGGAGCATCGTCAAAACGTTCCTGCCCTTGGTGACGCGTGGGGTGAAAGCAATCGGCAAACAAGCGGTACGCAGTGGACTGGAAGTGGCCGGTGATGTCTTGGGGGGTACGGCACCCAAAGAAGCCTTGAAACGGCGGGCCAAAGAAGCGGGAGGCGTCTTGGTGGCCAAAGCACAACGCACCGTAGGGAATAAAAGAGCTGCCCCACCGAGACCACGCACCAGTCGACGACCGACCCAGCGACGACGCACATCGAAGAAGACCCGGGATATCTTTTCTTAAAACATGTCCTTGATCCACGCCGAGTCCTGCCCGTCCACCAACAGTGAATTTGATTTGTGGACCGTGCCGCCCACACAGACCAGTGCTGAACAAGGATTATGGGTGGAGCATCTCCCGCTGTCCAGCATCAACGCAACAGGACCCATCGAGTTCACCATCAGTAATGCGGATACGACCTATGTGGATTTAGCCCATACCTACTTGTATGTGAAAGCCAAGATCGTCAGTGGAGATGGCACCAGAATCGTCGACCAAGCAACGGTGGGCCCGACGAATCTCTGGCTGCACTCGATGTTTCAACAGGTGGATATATTTCTCAGCGACAAACTCATCAGTGACTCGACCAACACGTACCCCTATCGAGCCTACATCGAGACGCTGTTGTCGCATGGGCGAGAGGCTAAAAAATCTCAACTGACAGCCGCTTTATTCTACCAGGACAAAGCCGAGCACATGGGCGCAGAGAACGACAATACGGGATATAGCCAACGGAAGGCTTTGACCGCGAACGGCGTCTCGGTGGATATGATCGGTCGACTGCACGCAGACATGTTCATGCAAGACCGATACCTCTTGAACAAGGTTCCCATCAAAATCCGACTGATACGGGCGCCTCCGACCTTCGCCTTGATGGCCACTAACGTAGAGGCGCATGTAGCTGACTATAAGATTGTCATCGAAGACGCAGTCCTGTATGTCCGAAAAGTGAAACCGAATCCAGCCGTTCAATTGGGACACATGAAAGCCTTGGAAACAAAACCAGCCCAGTACCCTATCCGACGTGTGCAAACCAAAGTGTTCTCTGTGTCTGCTGGAAATATGAGCGCCAACAAAGACAACCTGTTCCTGGGGAACTACCCAAGCGATTGATCCTGGCCTGTGTGGAAAATACCAGTTTCAGTGGAGCCTACCCAGAGAATCCGTTTGACTTTAAACATTTCGGCATCAATTTTGTGGCCCTGCATGTGGATGGACAACAGGTGCCAGCCACGGCCTTAACCCCGAACTTTGGGCGCGCGAATTTCATTCGAGCCTATCAGAGCCTGTTTACAGCCACCGGTCAAATCAACCAGGACGAAGGGAATTTCATCAGTCGGGAGGACTACGGGAACGGATACACATTGTTCTGTTTCGATCTGACCCCCACCTTAGAGAACGACCATCAGCTGGCCCTGGCCAAGCAAGGCAATTTACGGTTGGAAATCCACTTTCAACGAGCCCTCCGGAGCACCGTCAATGTGATCTGCTACGCCGAGTTTGACAACATCATTCAAGTGGACAAGGCGCGCAACGTGCTGTGTGACTTCTCCACCTAACATGGATACAGAGCAGATAACCACCGTGCTGGAGAATGACCCAGAGACACGTATGATGTTTCAAGGGGTGTTCGCCCGAGATGTGTTCCCATTAGACCGTATGTATCCTGCTGCTTACGTTCTCAACACGGACCCGATGGATCGGCCCGGTGAACATTGGGTGGCCGTGTACTTGACAGAACAGCAGGGCGAATATTTTGACCCGTACGGCCTGCCACCCCTCCATCCCGATTTAACAGACTTCATGGATCAAGGCACAGAGACGTGGTGTTGGAACAGTCAAACGTTGCAAAGCCTGACCAGTAGCGTGTGCGGACAATATTGCTTGTTTTACCTGTACCATCGATGCCGGGGAAGACCCTTATCTACCATCGTACAGATGTTTGACGAGTACCCCAAGGCCGAGGACCGCGATGTACTCGTCTATGACTGGGCCGCCCATCATTTCAATGTACAAGTCCCGTTCTGGGCTTGAATTCTTTCAATGTACATACGCCCGCTGTTCTGGGCTTAAGTTTAAAAGCCCCCTGTTCTGGGCTTCAGTTTACAAGTACAAGCCCCCTGTTCTGGGCTTCAGTTTTCACGTGGTTGTTCTCACGTTGTTGTTGTTCAATGAATAAAAAAAAATGAGATCTCACCAAAAACCCTGTCTTGTGTGTTTTATTCATAATGCATCAATGCCCAATGTGGAGATTCAGTGAAACTGAAATCAGTGGTGTAGGATGGGGCCAAAATGTAACCCATCAAGGTTAGAATGCAAGAGCACTATAGTAAAAATAGAGAGCCAATGAAATCAGCCCACAGACCAAGTACGTGTGTTTGGTCTAGGTTTGGAGCGGGCATTTCATTGAGGTACGTGTATACGGTGAGTGAAGACTCGTCCAACACGTATAGATGAAGTTGATGACTATAAGTTCTATGTTGTCGATTTAACCTCTCCCTACATTGACGCGCGCGCGCGCGCTGCGCCCGGAGAACCCGCGTTCGCGCGCGCGCGCTCGCGCTGGGGGGCCGCGCCGGGAAACACCCCGGAGGGTTGAACATACGGACGTCTAAGAGGAAACATTAGAAACTCTTCTATGTTTGGAGGTAGTTTTAGTGAAAAACCCGGAAGTGACGTCACAACCCCACCACGTGACCTGCGCAGCAGAATGGAAACGACACCCTAGTGTAACTCCCTCACCTAGGCTTCACATGGATACCTCACTCGATCCCATCGACCCACTAGGGGCCCACATACACTCCAACACGTCTATTTCTATACTACGGCCAGACTGCGGATGCGCAGAATGCCGCTAGTTCAACCCCACACCCAGCCCATCAGATGCCCCTTCACCTAGGCTTCACTTTGATACCTCACTCGACCTCACTGGACCAGTAGTAACTCCCCTAGCTCCAACACGGCTATTTCCATACCCTTGGGCCACCGCGCATGCGCAGAATGACGCTAGTTCAACCCCACTAGTCCAGTCAGATGCTCCTTCACGAATGCTTTCACATGGATACCTCATATGACCCCACTGGACTATTAGTGGCTCCCCTAGCTCCCAACACGGCTATTTCCATACCCTTGGGCCACCGCGCATGCGCAGAATGACGCTATGTCAACGCACTAGTCCAGTCAGATGCCCCTTCACCTAAGCTTCACTTTGATACCTCATATGACCCCACTGGACCATTATTGGCTTCGCTAGCTCCCAACACGGCTATTTCCAGACCCTTGGGCCACCGCGCATGCGCAGAATGACGCTAGTTCAAACCCACTAGTCCAGTCAGATGCCCCCTCACCTAGGCTTCACTTTGATACCTCACTCGACCCCACTGGACCAGTAGTAACTCCCCTAGCTCCAACACGGCTATTTCCATACCCTTGGGCCACCGCGCATGCGCAGAATGACGCTAGTTCAACCCCACACCCACCCCATCAGATGCCCCTTCACCTAAGCTTCACATGGATACCTCACTCGACCCCATTGGACCAGTAGTAACTCCCCTAGCTCCAACACGGCTATTTTCATACCCTTAGGCTACACGAGTTGTCTCCCTTGCGTCAATGTGTGCAGATGGCGCTACGGTCGACGCCGTGATATGGAAAGGGCATCCCCACACCATCCTGGAGCCGCCATTTTGTTTGTTGTTTTCTTGCGGAGATACACGGGACAATAAACACTCGACCCTAGGGTGGTACAGATGCTAGACTGATCCTATTAACATGGTACAACACCTATAGATTATGTTTATTACTAGGACGTCAGCGAAATACTAGTACCCATCCTCCGCATGGCATTTATTCTGTGAAAACACCCATGACATGACTGAAAAGAGCCTCACTCGCCCCAATCGGACCATGCAGCGTATTTGTAGTCTAGGGACTACTTTTCCTCCGCGGAAGCTTTCTTCCGCGACCGCATCACCGCCAGACCGCATCACCGCGGAGGAATACAAAGGTCAAAGGTTGCCAGACCTATAGTGGTCAACACTTGGCACCCAGCCAATGCTGATGCAATCCAGAACATGTCAGTACATGCCTTGATCACGTGATCGCCAGATGACCTTGAGACCCCTTAAATTTTACCCGGGGGAACAAATATCAGCCGCCATCTTAAATCCACCACCCACCCACCCACCATCACAGCCGCCATCTTAAACCCACCACCCACCCACCCACCACCACAGCCGCCATCTTAAACCCACCACCCACCCATCCACCATCACAGCCGCCATCTTAAACCCACCACCCACCCACCCACCACCACAGCCGCCATCTTAAACCCACCACCCACCCACCCACCACCACAGCCGCCATCTTAAACCCACCACCCACCCATCCACCACCACAGCCGCCATCTTAAACCCACCACCCACCCACCCACCACCACAGCCGCCATCTTAAACCCACCACCCACCCACCCACCACCACACATGACCCCATGTGACACAATACTCGCTTCTGATTGGCTGTCGCGTGACGTCACAGAGGTCATATGCAGATTTCTGAGGTCAATCGACCTCCAAATACGCTTTGTATACTACTGACATCCCAAGTCAATCCCCGGAAGCCCCACGGGGCGGGTCAAATTGACCAGATATTTTGAGGTATAGACGTGACGGACACAAAGAGTTTGGGTCAAATGGCAAACATATCTGGTTCCTTCTGATGGAACTATTGGATATGTCACGTGTATGCCCAAACATTCTGACAGTGTGTGAACACCTTGACCTTAGACCTTGGAATGGCCACAGGCCTAACTGGAATTATATACTAATAACGAAGAAGAAGTGATATAAAATAATAAAAGTTGATGAGTGATGGAAAGATACAAGAAACGGCTCATGCTAAATTGGGACGCAAGAATTCAAAGACGTATGACATTGTCAGTATCAAATCTAAGCAGGCAAGCATAAAATAAAAAGTCCATAAGGGAATGAGTACACAATAAAGATTTGTTACCTAAATCCAAGCATGCGACAAACAACTTGGGCTTCGTGTGCATCAAAGTTATCGTCACAGACTGTTCCCCAGACTCCATTATAGTTGACTTCTACCCTTCCGGTATACTGACTCGTACCGGACGATAAGCGTGCCTGCACAGTAACTTGGCCGCCAGCTGTGGAAATATCGTCATCAATACGTATATGTTATCAGTCATTCATACTTCTATTATAATACAAGGCTATTCTATGGATAACTTCTTTATTGTTGTGGAGCTGACGTTTCCTTGAAGATACTTCCAGCTTTTTCAAAGCTAATACATTTTTGAAAAAGTTAGAAGTATCTCCAACGTAACGTCAGCTCCACAGCAATACCTTTGTATTATATACACCGACTTCTAATACTACAACATCACTGGAGTGTATGCGCGCCAAAAACAAATACACCCAGTTTTGTGGGAAATATTTATTCAATATAATCATGAAACGAAATGAAATGACATGCACGGAAGTCAGCTCGAAAAACAGCATGTGTGTCCCTCAATTGCCCTAACTATAGTGTAAATATGGAGCAGTAGCTACCGTTTTGACTTCCATGACGTCGGCAAATATAGGTTACAACTCGGCTAATACCGGGTTACAACTCGGCCAATACCTGGTTACAATTCGGCCAATACCGGGTCCGCTAATATGGATGATTGCTTGACGATGACATAGTCGTCCGGCTATATTCGTCGTATTCGAGCAATAGCATACACCTTAAATTAATAAAGAGTAGTACTGACACCCGTCAATACTGAGTAGTTCTGACACCCCTCAATACTGACGGAGCCAGCATGTGGATTTAAGACCAGTAACTGTGATCAGTGCTTGCACTTTTGTGTTCCAAGTGAACTCTTATCACCTCTGACATATCGTCAAAGGTGTTGCCTTATTGTTTTTCCCATTCGGTTTTAAGTATAATTAATGAACAACCATTAATTAACATTATTTCACTTCGAGTCTTGTAGAATTCCTGTTGCCTTTGAGCCTTTAAAATAAATTTGTTATGGTAGTCAGATGTGTGGTCCAAGGGAGACAATCGTCCTGGGATAGGTGAATTGTCTCACCTTCGACCATTATATTATTGTAGGATTGTTCCATCCAGGTACCAGACCACTATTAAAAATAGTGCCGATCCGTAGGCAACCTCTGCCAGAGAGGTGAATTGTTTTCAATATTTTTTCCAGTCTCTGTTGCGAGGAATAATTGAAGGCCAGTGGTGGGTGATTGGAGTATGGTATGTGTTTGGTTCCGCTGTGAGTTTGATTTTAACTCAAGGCCTAATAAGGAGTTGCCAAGAGGGACTATTTGGGTGCCTGTGCACCGCTTTCTGAAAGCAGAGAAAAAAGCCAAAATTATGACGTCATTTGTAGGAGCGCGCATAACTCAAAATTTCAATGGGCGATCCCCGTCAAGAAATCTGTCCGGTTGTAGTACTTGAATTAAAGTACTTCTGGCGGAAACATGGAAGTCGAGACTTCATTAATTAATCGAGGAGATGCAATTACGTTAACAGTTTTTAACATTGCCGCCAATGTAAATTTTAATAGTGGTCTGGACCTTCCACTCGGAATGCGGGGTGCGGACACGTGACCTCAGCTACCACGAGGTTATGGTAAGTGCTTCAGGCGAAGCAAGTACGTAGTGCACGGCACTGTTCTGTCTCCGCTTTTAATCTGATTTTAATCGACATGCCGCGGGCTAAGCCGCCTAGGAGAAGCAGACAACAGCCGAGTCGTTATTCCGATTTTGTTACTGCCACGGCGGGTAAGGCAGGGAGAAGCGAGCCTCCGAATCCGAGGGTCGATCAGCCCAGTGCCAGTGCCAGCGCCAGACCGGTCTCCGTTCCAGCAGTCCATGCTCGACATGTTGCAGACCCGGGTCCCAACACTGAGAACCCCAGGCGAGGCCAGGAGGCGAGTTTTTCGACGTTGACAACAGGTGGTATTAATAATGATATTATTAGTATTAGTTTTCGGAAGGGAAATCTCATCTCAACAGGTTCTCAGCATGTCCCCGTACAAAGTACCTTAAACTTCGACGCACCTCCCTTGAGTACCGCGAATTCTTTCACGCAATTTGAACTTAAATGTGCTCACCTTCCAAGCTGATTTCATATATTTAATGCGATTTCTTGTACATATTTCTCACTCTGTTGAAGACGTTCTGGTGAGCGTCGCAACGTTAGTACATTAAAATTCGAAATCCAGAGAACCAGTTCTTCGATTTGTTATTGTCCATGAATTGTCACAGAAACCCAAATGCATCATGGGCTACTTTCCAGATTTGAAACACTCGATTGGTCAATTCAAAATTCCATCTAGAAATCCGTTATCTTGATTGGCTTGTGGAGAATATTGGAAGAACAGCCTTTCTGCACAGATCCCTTATAACGTTATCAAGTATATAGCCAAAAAACAGCATCATTAAAACACCCGAGAAAAATTGACAATCACCTAAAAGAAGGATATGAGCAGTTTTCAATCTGATTAGAAAGACATGATTAACGAATGCTATACTAGCTGAGATATGTATACACTCCATGTACTGGACCTTTTCATATATTATCCTGAAAGTGATAGTTTGGTCAATTGTAATGCTCTTCTATGTTGTGGATTCGGGATGATAGGGACCATATTGATCAAGATATCGGTACAAATATGTATCTTTCATCTCATGACTAGAAATAATATCAAACACAAACTTGCTGCTCTCAGATTGGTTTCTGTCTTAATTTCCAAGCAAACTGCTTCAAGCTGTTCCCCGTCATATCACCGACATATATGTACGATAGGGAAGACGTCGGAACAATCACTCTATGTATTCATGCTCGTGAAAATGTGTAATAGCATCTCAACCTTACCCGGTAGACAAAGAACTCCAGCATCCTCATCATGGCTGCAGTCACTTTTTGCCCATTTCTTGGCTGGACAAATACCGAGTCCTGTTTCGTTACCCTTACATACCACGTCGTCCATCCAGATTGAACCTGTACCGGCCCCATAATAGGCATTGGAAACTGGGATGGCATGGCTACTACAACGTAATACATATGATGGTCAGAAATAATATTCAGTAGACAGCTATCCTCCCCTAAAGAATTCCCATGTGAAAGATCAGAACACCTTGCTCGAAGGTGACACAGTACTGATATCCAAAATCGGCACGGAGCATAAATGATGCGCTCAAATGAGACAAAAATTTTGTGTGACGGAACACAAAAATAAATAAAATCCCAGAAGGTAAAAGCATTTTGGGAAAGGTATTGCGCCGCTATTTTTATAAACTCTGGCGTTGGAAATAGGTGGAGATTAAAAAATCCAAAATATCTTACGAAAGAACTTGATGCGAAAGGACACATACCGTACAGACACGTATCCACATGGGATTTTTCGACTCTACTCAACAATCCCCCATCAGGACCTGACTAACCGTCTCATTTCATTAATAATATCGGTTTCGAACAAGACTGATCGCCGATATATTAATGTCATTAAACATTCTTTAGCTCCACTATATATACAAGGGATATAATTCATGCGATTTCCTTTTGTTTATAGGGTTTATTAATAATATCTATGTGAAATTGAGCAACAATATTTCAACAGCATATTGGTATTCCAGTGGGTACTATTAAATGGACTGTATCCGTCCATCGTTTGCTGTTGAGACGTTTTAAACGATGAAAAAAAACGTTCAGCAACTACACCCATCGTTTGCACCATCGTTTTTTTGTGTGGCGAACGATCAAAAAAACCATCACCGAAGATTGCCGAAGGTGCCGCTGTCGTTCGGAAGAAAACGTCGTCGTTTGAAAGAAAACTATTGTCGGCTGACAAAAGACGATCGCACGTGTTCAGCTGCGCATAAATACACACTGGGTGAACAGGCCATGCCTTCGCTCTCAACTGGGGACGTGTGGAACAAAATATAGCGCTCTCAACGAATGTGAAAATGGGTTTATTACAGCGGAAATAAATTACACTTTTAACTGCCTTCCGCGTTTGTTTTAAAGGTTGTGATTTGTGCCGATATCTTACTGATCTGAATTCTGTTCAGTTACTATTAAACTTGAAGAGATACCCGTTTCAGAAATATTTAGGTTGATAAATATTTCCTTGTTATTCAGGGCGATACGGAAATGTTTACCAGAAAAAGATGGTGTCGATTCGCCCGAAAATTTTCGCGATATGCCGACACTAGGTTTTGATCAGTTTCCTTGAAAACGCACGGATGCAATAGAAATCTAAATAAATATTTTTCATCGCGAGTATTATAGGACCATGAAAATATATCATTTTTGTATCTTCAGCCGTTATCTTATAATGTTTACCGGAAAGCCTCTAACACGATTTGCCGGGAATTTTCCTGAAATTCGCCCACTTCAGAGCGCGTTTTCAATACCGCTCTGGCAAATCGTGTTACACTTTTCTCGGTAAATATCACATGAAAAGGGCTGAAGAGACAGAAATGATATCTATATTTTGATAATCCTATGATACTCGAGATGATAAAAATTGTATTTAGATTTTTTATTTTATGAATGCGTTTTCAAGGGTAGTGATATAGTGTCGGTATATCGCCAAAAAATCCCGGCAAGTCGACTATTTTTGACGTGAAATAAACCAAAGAATGGAAAGGTTTCTTCTGTTATTTGGCCTGTATAGTTTGAAATTTCCCGTAATTGCAGTCCATAAGGAAATTCATGTGTCATGAACACACGCGTTTATATAGCTTTAATATTTTAGAAACATCGCCATTTATTCTACATGTCTGTCCGATAAAACAGCCTGTATACGGGCAGGGAGTACACGAGTATATGCACGTGGCCTACCCTTCAGGCTGCCGTTTATCCCCAGCAGAGAAGAGTCGATTTCGGACTGCTCCCGTCTGGCGGGAAAATATTGAGCGGTGAAGAACACGTGTCGGTCGAAACGTTCATGGTGAAATACCAGATTAGAGAGGAAAACGCTATATTCACGATCCTTTAATTCACAAGTCGAATACATTAAAATTATCCAGGAAGTTTCTCTGTACTTTGGTGGGTGCCATGAAAGAAGAATTTTCAAGAGAGAAAATTGAGTGGTCCTGATAAGCAATTTTGGACATCGCTACTTGAGAGAAAACTGGTGGCCTGGATTTCTTCATTCAAGCACTTTTAATGTTTTCGATTGAACTAATTTTCTCGGCAATGCGCTGAGACCAATGTATTTTTTGACCACCTATCGTTTATATGAGACTTTACCGTAACAGATCCAAATATTTCATTATCGGTGTTCTTTTATTATATCACTTTTTAATTCTGGTCAACTTTACACACTTTTGTTATTCTACATTGCAGGTTTGTTTGCTGCATGGTCATACTGAAACTAGAGGAATCGCCGCCTTTTCTCCGGATAACATTCTTAGTACATGCACATATTACTTCATGATGTGTATATTTTGTTGTAAGATTCTTACCAATAAACATATGATTGTGCAATAAAGTCCCATATCTATATCCAGCAGGACAAAACGTGGAAGAAACTGATTTCCGGTGAGCATATAGGTAAGAATCCTGCTTGATTAGCACACAATATTGGCAAGCTGTCAGTTTATTGTCTAGCCATAATAATAGTAAAGTGATCAGCGTTTTTCTGTTCTATTGGTCTGTACACAGCTTGACATTCATGCCAAGAAGTACGCAAGAGTTACCTCCGGAGGCGGCATCCACGGGACATCCGAGCATTTGCTTTATTACTATCATAATTCAAATGGACGTTCACGGGAAGTATTGCTGAAGGAATTATCTATGTCAAAGACATTATTAAATAAAAGGTGACAGGTGTCTTTGACTTTTTGTTTATTTACAGTTGCACATTTCCGGGACAGTTTTCAATTGATCACTCCGGACTCCAAATAAGCCATGCAGTTTTGTTCCATGAAAAACATATTTGCAATTTCTGGAAGGTTAGACACTTATGATCACATCTTTAGTAATATACACATCGTCTTTCACATCCAGCTTATTTGTTTCTCACCACGACCGATACTTCATTCATTATGGCACAATATACATGAAATCAAGGTAAGCTGAATGGCTGACTTTGCCAGATTTTAAAGATGGATAAAAGAGCTGAAGTGAACAGGGCGGTAATTTGATAGCAACTGAAATGGAAGTCGGAATAGTGGGTTGGGATTAAAAGTTAATAAAATAAAAAGATGGAATAAACTAATAGGTTTTCTGTTTATTTATTCTCTAAATTATACTGTCTAAAATGTGAATTAATTCTACTGAGCCCCTGAGATAATATCAGATAAAACACGGTTGTACATTTGGCTGTTTCGTCACAATCATCTATCGATCTGTCTTTCGTCTGAAATATTTCAGAATACATTTATATCTGAAACAGATCGAACCAATTTTCTGACTAATTAAAAACATAGATCGTGAATTGATGCGTATCATGTTAGTCCTATATATACTTGAGTAAAACTGGATAAACAGGTGAGTGTATGGTCTATAAATGACAGAACAGCTGCAGTCGAGCCATATTTCAAGCTAGAATAATGATCGGAGAGAGGTAAAAGGGAATTCTTTTTCAGATTTTATACATTTTTTTATTATTTTCATGCGAGTCATGATCTCACTGTTACGAAGGCATAATATATTGAGGTCGTGTTAGCTGAATATATTATGAATCAGGAACCGTGTACAAGCGCTGGCCCACGTGCTATGTAATGATCACGTGATGCTATTGCAACTCCGTATGGCGGGAAAATGTACAAGCAACACGTGGCATGTTGAAACTTTCATTCTACAGACCCCACCCAATTCTATGAAAGCATTTTCATACATTTGTTAATCAAGGATCGAGGCATACAGTGAATTGTTAGAAAGGGCAACAATTCATGTCTTTCGTTTAGCTGCTATCACGGTGGGATGAGCTCGTTCCAGCTGGGAAGATTATCGTCTCAGACGAGTTGGCCCTGATATGGGTCTCAGACGAGTTGGCCCTGATATGGGCCTTCAAATAGTGTCGGGCTCTTGATTAATTTGCTGTTCTTTTTGTTGACAAAAAACAGTTTGAAAAGCCCTTCCACAATATTTTCCTACGAAGAGCAATCAAGAAATTAATAGGTTTGATTCTCAATCTGAAAATGACAATCTGTGTTTCTTCATTAGATCTTTCATATATTTTCCCGTAGACATCTTTGGCGTCACCGGTATAGTGAGGCTTGTCTTCGCGGTCGTTACAAAAATTCAGCATGGTTTCAAGCATGTCCTGAAGAGGAAAATAAAGAAAATATCAATGTCTAAGTGTCAGAATATGCCCTTGTCCCGTATGTACTAATAAAATGAAAAACCCGAATTTGTGATTTTAAATTGGCCGGGTGTCCGATGAAACGAATCTCTTCATTGTCAGCCGATCATTGCGGTCAATTACTTGAATCTAATTTAATGGTTAAAGAGCAGGAAGAATGCATTTCCTCTTCAAAGAGAGAAAATAATGATGGGAAATGCAAGAGGCAATGGATTATTCAATGAAAACTATCAAAGACGAAGAAGTCCGCCATTTAGCCTCTCGCGTCAAAAGTTACCATAAAAAAACATAATTCGAACACGTCCGTTTTTCTATAATTGGCTTGAATTGGCTACTTGAATAATCGCTGTAGGTCCCTGAAAAGTCCTTAAATTTAATGCAAGAAAAGGCTTGCGAACCCTGTAATCGTCTTGTGAATTTCTGCGTTTACGCAGCGTCCTGAAAGAGAAAAAATATATGCATTATACTCCAATGTTTCACTCGACATTTATCTGTAATCAAACGTGATAATAATTGTTTAAGTAAAACTACGATCATCTCCATGGTAAGCTAGGACTGACTTTTTTAAAAGCCGCATTCCAAAATTGCGCAAGCCCGTATTCTGCAAAATACGTAAGATTCGAATCGCACGTTCATAAAACGATACCATGGTTTCATAATATTTTGTTTATTTACGAATTTACACCGTAACCGATTCTAATATATTGTCAAGCAGCACACGTGTTGCAATTCTGGGAAAGAAAACAATATTAATTTGTGTTCCATTCTCATAATCCGTTTTCACGGCCGCAATCGACACCGCCGATGTTGTTGTTTTTGCGTCTGGAAAACGGGACTACTTTCGAGCTGATCGTTTGCCAGGAGACTTCCGATCGTTTGCTAGAAAACGTCTGCACCTTTGTTCGAGGTGTGAAAAGACGACCGACACCCTTATCGTAGGTTGCCGGAGATTTCCGGCGATCGTCTTTGTTTGGTAGACGTTTTTTAAAAACGATCAACTCATACACCCATCGTTTGCATGGACGTTTTTTTTCATCGTTTAAAACGTCTAGCAAACGAACGTTGGATGGAAATTGTGCACCCCTTTTGGCTGACCTTTAATTATCCTCTTATTAATGTCACTATATACATCCGTTTAAACAGCCATCTTTTTAAAACCCGTCCCTTCTCATTGACAAACCGCTATATAGACGATCCTTTCGCTGTGGATAATCGCTATATATATATGACGCAGTAAAGGATATATCCACCTTCCCTGGATTTGAAGCAAACTACAGATAGCCCTAACGGAACAGCATATATCTTTATAAAATGAAGCGGGCTTTCTCTCTCGTTAATTTACGACATGAGAGAGGATTATAATTTCTTCATCTTAAACTAGTCCTTTCTGGGCAGTGGGACATACATATGGCGTATACATATCATGCCTAGTAGCATTGGCTTGATCATGTGTGAAATATGGCGATTTTGATCAACATCACAAAACATTATTGCGGGATCTTATAAAGCAGGGCTATACCACCAAGCGCCTTCGCTCAAATTTCTCGAATTTTTCGATACATATCGCATGCTGATAGCAAAATACGAGCATGGCGTGCAAGACCTATGGCATTACGTTTCGTAACATGTGTCTAATTTCACTCAACCCGAGGCTAGGAGCCGTATGAACTCATGTACTTCAAGATCCTCATGGTGTTCATATGAACAGACACAATCAAAGCGTGACTGAGATACATCATTCTCTAGATAACGACTTTACAACGAAAATCTTAGGCATTAAGAGTGTAATGATCAGCGATACGGATTTGTTTTGTATTTTATTAATTTGGTGCTAATGATGTTACATGGACAAGGTATTTGGATTATGAACGCGGAAATTATTTAATGGTCGACGGAGGAATATTGAATGACGGACTAGACGCTTGTATTTTGAAAACAGATTATTTTTGGGTCAAGGTGTCATATTTCAGATATATTTGAAAAAAAATGAATGTTAAACTATATACGAAAACCCCCAGAACAGACGCCTTTTCAAACTATCGTTGACTCTGTCACTTCATCATGCGTATAAATATATTTTCAGAGCATGTTCGTCAGGTTAGGGTCAACCCATACCTTCCCATACAAGCGTTTTTTAACGAAAATTTAAAAACTCCGGTAGTAATCTGAATCTTTTTGACGAAAAAAATCCGTATGATGCCGCTTCAAATCCTGAGATAGTTAGAATTCTATAATATGCAATATATTTCCTGAAAGGATATGTGGCGACAATACGGGAATAACTCCCTTGTGTGACATGGTAATCAAGCAGAATTTTTGTTTCAATCCAAAATCTGCCAAATCAGATATTTCTAGAAGTTTACATACTAAATATCAGCCTCGAAAAAAATGCGATGCTCCGTTGTATAAAAATGGAGATATGATTGATCAAAATGTGCTCCTCGGCCTGATTTGGTATTTTTGTGGCATTTACAGTGAAGATTTTCTCTTATAGAAAAAATATGACACCTCAAACCAGAATAATTTTTGTGACACAATATATTAGGAAGTTTCTTTATTGGAAAGAACCACGAATGGTTTTGGTTTGAGGTGTCATATTTTTGCTACAGGAGAAAACCCTTCATGAAAATGCCCCAAAATACCAAAATAAGCCCGGGAGCACATTTTGATCAATCATATCTCCATTTTTATGCAACTGAACATCTCAGTTTTTATGAAGGGGATATTTCAGTATTTAAACTTCAAGAAAAATCTTATATGGCAGGTGTTGGAGTGGAAAATAAAATCGGCTTTAACACCATCACGCACAAAGGAGTTTTTCGTATGTAAACGTCACATATCCTTTCGCTTTTAGTTAAAGGAATAGTAAACTCTGCGTAAACTCGTGCTCGACATGACAGAATTATGCCATCAGATTCCAAAAACACCCGTAGAAAAACTTAACAAAATTCTACAGCTGAGTAAACACCGATTTATCGTTCACACTTTAACACTTTATGATCTGCGACATGTTGGAATGACTGAGACGTTTGATGGGCCATACTGTTTTTATGTAGGTGGCGCTGCGACAAATATCACGTTGTCATCCGGGCTCTATCCCATAAGGTAAACCATTAAACAACAACAACGGCAACATTAGCAGCGTTTCTTCTACTGCTATCGGGTGATTTGGCCTGTTATTCTTGCCTCAGAAAGAGAGCTTGTGAAATCATATGCAAAATGCCACATGTCAACCTGTATATCAATTCGACATTCATATATCACGATCCTCATAATCGTCTCGGAGCCTAAAGAAAGGTCCACCGATCTGTCAAAAGTCATCGACACAATAATTTACAATTGGTCTCCATGTTATTAGCTACTCTGCCTGGGGCCCAACTACGTCACAGAAATAATGTCAGGTGATATTTAAAGGATTTTCATTGGCTAACGGCTCTCAGGCTTGTTAAAATGGCGATCTCCACGGAGTCTTGTTCTGGGCAATAACTCTGATGTTCAAAATGTTCTCAGTCATTCGGAATTACTAGAAAAGCTGATTTGTTTTGTTTTTCGATTACTAATGATATAGTTCTTTCGATATTCGTATGCATCGCCTTAGGGTTTTCTATTCCTTTAAAGAGTAACAATGCGCGGATTCTGGCAAAATTCTATGTTTATTTCCATTTTCTTACATGGAATTCTTGCACCTACTGACCAAACTATGTGTTTAAGAATTTTATCAGCAGTATAATTGTTTTGTATAAGTTATTCACAAAATCGTGTTTTCTGCCGAATTGTGAGATTTTTTAAATTAACGAAATTTCTAAAAGTATGATCCTGAAATTAAATTTTATTGTTTTCCGTGTTACTGATTAATTATTTTTAGCAAGTTTTCAAAGGAAATACCCCGGGAAAGTAGCAAAACTTGCGCATTTGAGGATTTTTTAAAATAAGTTAACTTATGCAAAACTCTGAATCTAAACTTGTCAATGTCTTTTCAGAGATGCGAATAGATATTAGTGGCATATTCCAACTATCAGTTTATCATTAAAAGTGCATTCGATCGCGGTAATATCAGATATTGATATACCTAACTGTGACGGTTGGTCCTAACCTGTTCAGAACGGTACCCCATCAGGTTTATTCAAGACTGGTAATCACTTTTGGAACTTTAAACTGTGAGAGGTTACAGTATCAAACTTGAGTATTTTATCTGTACGAAACACAGATGTTGTGCAGAATTGAAGAAATACATTTTTAGTTTCACGAACATAACATCTAAGGGACTATCCCTATGGAAGTACCGCTTCTCCTTTTGCAAGATCCTGCGACAAATGTCACAATTTCAATGGCCGTTTTACGTCACTTTTGAATCTAACACTATAAAACTTGAATATTTTTTTCTGACACAGCTGTTTGTGCAAAACAAAAGAAATTAACATTTGGCCTTACTAGCGCTTTTCGGGTGTAAACGTATCTACTCCTAATATACAGCATATTACTATTCAAAAAGGGTAGTTGGCCAGGATAACATTGTCGTTAACAATATCGTTATTGTTATCTCCTTAAGAGAGGCCAGCATAGTAATCACATTCTTCTTGTAAAGACTCAGGTAAAAATATGATGCTCTATCGTTGATACAGGCGTATTTCGTACGTATCAGTTGGATCCAGTTAATTTGCATTCACGTGACAGTCGTTGTAAAAGAACTGTAATGTCCATAATAGAAATATATCATAACACAGCACAACAATCAAAGATAAAGGTAACATGGGGTCAGCATATTAAAATAAGCATAACACAGGAACGGTGAAATTATGAATAATATATATATATATATATATATATATATATATACACTGTTACGAAAGTCAGTAAAATATCATTGCATTAATATACGTCTCAATACATATTGATTTGTTTGTATGTAATGAAACCAAGATTTCGCCTATCTCTTCTTACACGTTTGAGCGATTTCTACGTTTCAACACTTTTCTGCGCCTGCAGAGGGACGGATGTGAATAATGATAAAGGGGTCCTTTAAAAGGATGTAAAATTGAAGTCTTGGCTGCCAGCTACAAAGCTTTTCACTCGTTATGGTACTACAGGGAACAGCAGAAGGTTTATGGGACTAAATAACAAACCAGCTGACTTATATTAAATGCATATAGAACTCATTAAATCCAAGGCAACTCCGCTAATTGTTATTTACAGACAAATCCCACGTTAGCTGGTTCCTAGCTCTTTTGCTTGTACGTTTATGAAGAATGAAAATAGAATAGTGAAACCCGATGGACGTCTTACTTTGTAAAACCGAGTTGTTGGCAGACGACTCTGGCATCTTTACCATTCCATGCGTCATCACACACCGTCCCCCATTGGTTATTGTATTGGATTTCCACACGGCCCTCATAGGAGAAGTTACCGCCCACTAAACGGACGGGCAAGGCAGCTAACGCAGCTGGAGAAGAAATGATTTTTACAAAAAGATGAGAATACATTCTGTCCGCCCTATCACGTACCTATCATCTTGCAATCATAAATTTGTGTTCAATACCCCCAATTTGACTACATGCAGTTGAACCATTAACACTGTTGAAGCCAAGGTGATTGCTCAGATCAGAGTATCAGTTTGGGATAATCAACCTTCACGCTACTCTGGCATCAGAAAGGCATCATTTGTAATCAGTCACACTGGTCACGTGATCATTCCATGTATCTCCTGAGCTTCATGTATTCTCAATTCCAAAAATATACCACCGTGGTGATCTGATAATGGTCTGACGACAGCGAGCAACTTAATAATTGCTCAAATGCAGCTAGGAAATAATAGGCCCTGGTGGTGGAAAACATGCCGACATACTAACAGCGAGTTAGATGACCCCACAGGCCGTAGCATCAAGAGTGATTCCTGTGATGGCCTGTCTCTCTGTCACACTATTAATATAGAAGTTCATGTGCATACCTCGATTGGAATCACAACACGGCCTCTGGCATCGGCTTAATGTGGCTCATGGAGCGAACATGCGTGACGACGTCATTTTAGAAGAGTTGTCGCTCTTTAATGTCATCGATCCCCTAACAATAATGTACCGACGGCTGCAGAAAATGGGTACGGGTACTTAAAAGCGGTTAACGTGAAAAAAATCATCTTTGTTGGGATTGGCGAGCATGTAGAAGAAAATCTGGATCGAAAACTACCAAAAATTCCAAGTTGTCCGATTGATCGAGACCACGGATATTCACAGTAAAAAGATAAGGGAAAGTCACCGGACAAAATGTTTTGCTGATGCAAAATTAGATAAAGATTACCAGAGAACTTAATAGCTGTGTCAGGGAATTGATAATTTGTCATCGTCAGATCGTCAGTAAGAGACGGTTCATAACAAAATGGGGTAAATATTTATGGAGTGCAATTTCTTATTCAGAACACCAGTGTGTAAGGCCCGACGCCGAACCGTGCCCATATTCGGCGAGTCAACATGAATGTACAGAGGGTGAGCCTCAGGTTTATGGGCCACCAGCACAATTTCTCCATATACATTTATATTATACAATATATTTTCAGAGCATGTTCAATGCCGTGCCCACTCAGGTTTATGCAAGAATTTTATTTCTTTTTGAAACTTTCGGGAATGACATATAAGCGTTTATACACATGCCCAATTCCAGCGCGAAACATTGGATATTTCTAATATGAGACTAACTACAATGACATATATTGATACTGTGGCACAACCGTACACTTGTTTGTGTACATCCTCGCGAGCCAGTGTAACAATCGAGCTGAAGCAGATCATCAGGCCAATCCGCAGCGAGGTTTGTGTTTTGACTGGTTTGAATTTCATCTCCGGCCACACTACCTTTGAAATTAGGCTGAAATCGACATTGGGTGTCAAAGCAAAAACCGCAGGCTTCACATACCGTCGCGCTAATTAAAAACAACCGCTGGGGATGAAATGTATGAGATTATGTAATAGACGCAACGACTCGAGAACTCATCCGTTTCATTAAAAAGGTCCAGGTAGTTTGTGTAAAGAAAACAGGCTCTGTCGCATTCGGGTCACTTTCGCCAAGGGTGACCATCAGAGGGGATGTGAGCTCTCCATTGGTCAGAGTTACTCACCGGCAATCGTATCCTATCATTCTTCTCGGGTGCGATCCTGGCAAGGTGGGAAGCATGGAGTAACGAGAGACGTACCCTAAAACTCCCATTATAGACAAGAGAGTCCGGTCTTTGATGGGCAGCCGGTATTTCAGTCCAGAACTTATACACGATATCTCGCGCCTCGTCTTATATACATGGAAGAAGACGTGGGTCGCGCCTCTTCGATACGTCGAGGGTAGATGGTTTCTTGAAATCAGACAATAGCATCCCTAAACTCACATTATAGACGAGAGAGAGGTAGATCAAGGACTTTAGTGACAAGCAGGCATTCTTGGCGATACATCGTGCCTCGTCTTATAGATATCCGAGAAGACATGGGTCAGGATTCTTCAATATGACGGGGGGTAGATTTCAAAATAGTTGTCTATAGCATTTCTAGGTCGAACAGATCTGCCTTTCGTGATATGGGGAGTGACATTGATTACCCAGCTGCCGTTGTATTGGATAAGATGGAACTTTTGTTTCGCAATGATACATGAGCTTGCATGATACATATAGTTTGGGGATATATGTGGCGCAGTATCTTCTATCCCTATGTTACTATCTATATACTCACCCGGGTTACAGTCGACTCCAGCATCTTCGGTATGTTCACAATTGTTTGTTCCCCAAGCCGGATGACGGCAGTCGGCGATGGAGCGTTCAGTTCCTGTACAGCTAACATCGTCTAACCAGATCTTACCAGTTCCAGCTCCATACTGTGCCCGACTCACGGGCGTAACCTGGTTTCTGTATATAGTCAGAAATATGTCAGGATTAAAGACTTTGTAAAACTGTCTTGATTGAAATGCAATTTAGAATCATTCTGTCCTGGCATATTCCTTCGATCAAACTGGATTCAGTTAGAAACAGACGAGCATCGACCTTGTCTGTGTATCTGACGACAGAGAGTGAATCAATCGGATACCAGGAGAACGGGTTAATTCTTATTGACAGTTTTCATGTGCTGTCTGTGTATGAAAGGAAATCATATCAAACGACAATTATCGTCTATGCAATGGGGGTTTTTTTTTACACAACTGCATATTCATAATTTTGTTTAGTCTCAGTTGTGTTATTAGCATATTACTAATATATAATCTTTTCAAGCGTTCAACTGATTACCGTCAGATATATAATTAATCACTCCGAATAACGTCAAAGATGGCATGTTTACAGTCTCAAGATATATTCATACGACTGAACCAATAAATGATCAGATCTTCAACTCGTGGTTAATGTAAAACACTTTTCCCCGAAGTGATTGTTTTACCAGAAATTAAATGAGTAGATGTTTGTTGCAGGTTATTCAGATATTCAGCACCCTTGGGGTTCCCTGTGTGAAAAGGAATAGGACCCCACCCTGGGGGTTACCGGAATGAGAAGGAATAAATCCCCACCCTGGGGGTTCCCGGAATGACAAGGAATAGGACCCCACCCTGGGGATTCCCGGGATGAGAAGGAATAGGCCCCACCCGTGGGTTCCCGGGTGTGAAGGAATAGGACCTCATCCGTGGGGTTCCCGGGGTGAGAAGGAATAGGACCCCACTCATTTTTGACAGTGTCAAGGAATAGACCGCTGTTTTTGCCCAAAGGATCTCAGACCGGAAGCCTTGGTATGTTGTCAGAGGTTAATTTAAAGAACTGAGGCTCTTGCGGGACAAAATTGCCAGTTTTATTTTATTACTGAGATTTAGCATTCAACATTCGAGTTTTCGATTGGTGATATTACTAATCCAATAGGTAGATGTCGAATATGATGTCATCATGACGTCATTGTGCTAAACTAGCCGAATAATTCGTGATTTCACCCCACTAACTAGAATATAGGTTCCTCCAATGTAGACAGATTTAAATGACTGCTTCGATACGTTTTTCTAAAACCTGCATTTTTGACAAATGTTTCTGTCTGCTTTGTTTTTATTTCTGCTTAAGTTTTCACAAACATGGTTCGGGAATCATTATTTGTTGTTATCCCACATGCCAGATAGGTTCAAAAAGAAGTGTCAGACAGATTTTAGTGTTGTTTTGTTAGGCATTGTAACGTGACAGAATGCTTTAAAGTAGTGTATGTTGTTGTCTATCATATAACGATGTTCCTGTATGTATATCATACATGTATACTTCCATTTAATAGAACACATTTCCATATGCAATATGTACAATGAGTTATACCAGAAGCCCTATGTACTTCTGGTTATACGCATGTTATTCTGAATTACATTTAGTGAAATCTTTCGATACTTTATCTGAAATATTGAGGATATCAAAGATACAAGTGTTTCGTAATTTACAAAATTACCAAATATTTTGTTTACGGCATAATTCCATACGATATGCTACATGACAACTATCAGTATCAGAGAATACATTTTATTCTCATCATTCCATTTATAAAGCGGCGATCAATGGTCAGGAAAGGTCACACATGTGATTACGAACTCTGCTAAAGTGACTTCCAGAATAGTATGCAACTGGAGCATAGAGGTGACAAAAACATAGTACTAATAATATCACTCATTATTCATATTGTACGAGGGAATGCATGTTTTCTTTTTTTGTTATATAATGGAAGTCATGTATGCATGGCATAAGGGGCATACTGAGATAATGAGATAATCGAATACCGGTATACAGAGCATTATTATCGACATAAAAATCTGTTTAACTGTGAACCTATCTTACACTGGATAAAAAATTTTCTTCATGACCGAAACTTCAAAGTTCGTATTGGTAACACCATGTCCATGGACCACCAGCTAGATAACGGCACCCCACAGGGCAGCGTCATAAGCCCCACCCTTTTTAACATCCTGATTAATGGCCTGGCCAACGAAATTGACACAAAACATCCTGAAATTGAACAATCACTTTTTGCTGATGATGCTGCCATGTGGAAATCTGCCGGCTCGATAAAAAAATTAACAAGTATAATGCAAAAGGTACTAAATACAGTCAGCGACTGGGCCGATAAATGGGGATTCAAATTTTCAGCTGTCAAAACTACCGGTGTGCTATTCTCAAATAAACAAACCACAGACATCACGCTATCACTAGGAGGCCAGAAAATCGAGTTTAAGAATAGTGTCAAATACCTAGGTATGATCTTCGACCGAAAACTCACTTGGAAAGACCACATCGACCAATTAATTATTCGGTGTAACAAGGACCTGAACCTTATGAGGTGCGTATCGGGTACCAACTGGGGGGCCAATAAACATAGCTTAATCAAATTATATCAAACACTCATCAGATCCAAAATAGACTATGGTTCAATCGCGTATCAATCAGCATGCAAGACCCATTTGAAAAGAATAGACAGCATTCAGTATTCGGCCCTAAAAATAGCCACCGGGGCGTTCAAAGGAACTGCATTATGTAGTCTACAAATAGAAACTAATGAAAAACCCTTACACTTAAGACGAGAAGAGCTGTCAATGAAATATGCAGGGAAAACAATAGCCAAGGGCGAAAACCACCCATGCCACAACATTTTTGGCCCAAAAACCGAATACGAATTCCTAAAAAGGAAATGGGAAAAAGACTCCGCACCATTCGGTTACACGATAGAACGACTATTCCAAGAACACGACATCCCTATCTCTTGTATCTCTGACACTGACAAGGTCAATAGACCACCATGGCAACTAATCACACCACACGTGGACACGAATATACATAGCTACATCACCAAACAGGACAACCCAGAGCATATAAGAGTCACTGCCCTCGAATATATTGACACACATTGGAAAAATCGCTTGAAAATATATACAGACGGCTCCAAAAACACAAGTCACAATACAGGTTCTGCATTCGTTATACCAGAACTTGACATTCACGAAGGTTTCAAACTACCAGACAATATGTCTGTATACACCACTGAATTAGTCGCCATAATCAAGGCTCTCGAATGGGTTCTTCAGAACCGACCTGTTTCCACCGTTATTCTTAGCGATTCCTTAAGCGGACTGGTATCTATAAAGAACTCCAAATCCGACAGCAGACCTGACCTCATACACGAAATAGAAATTTTATGTACACAAATACGAGACAATGACATTGACGCCATTTTAGCTTGGATTCCCGCCCACGTGGACGTTAGGGGAAATGAAGCCGCTGATAGGACAGCCAAAGACAGCCTCACCAAAACTGCACCTGACGTGCATATAGGACTAGGAACCAAAGAACTGAATTCTATCATTAAAACCAGAATAGATAGTAAATGGGAGAAGGAATGGAACGAAGAAAACCGAGGTAGATGGCTACATAGTATTCTAGATAAGGGGAAAAGAAGGAGTTCTGGATTCCAGCTAAACAGTAAACGTGACGACCGCATCATCACAAGATTAAGACTAGGCAAAACAGGACTAAAATCTCACTTATCTAAGCTAATAAAAAACACATCACCACTATGCACTTCATGCAACAACGAAGAAGAAACGATAGAACATTTTATACTCAAATGCCCAAAACATGACCTCTATCGCCGAACACTGGAAAACGAACTCAAAAACTTAAATGTCCCTCTGTCGTTGGCTTCTATATTAAATCCTAAACCACCTCTTATAAACAAAGTATACTCCACCTTACTAGCTTACATCAAATCTACTGACTATCACTCTACCATTTAATACCATATGGTTACACCAAGACACCAATAAACCTAGGACCAAATTTGAATAAATGTAGCACGCTTAGAGTCAAAACTATTTTACAGGGGCGGAAATAAGGGTCAGTGATCAGAAATGACTGATCAAATTTGGACACGAACCAATCAAAATGCCATAGCAATAACATAGACAAATTCACTGATCAAATTAAAAGCTCCTAATAACGAGCTCCGACCAAATTGTGTTCCCTTATTTCCAACCCTCGTTAACGAATGTTAACCGTCCGGTCTTCATGCAGGGGCAGAAGACTGGAGGTTATATGAAACATTCACAATCGGCTTTAACTATAATAATATTTTTATTTATAATATTTAGTACCTAATTATTTATTGATATTGATCATGTGTGACTTAGATCACGATAGTGCCAGTCGATGGCAAAAAATAACACCAGAAAACAAGAAACTACAAACTCTTCTATTCTTTGTAATACAGGCACAGCACACTGAAGACCACAGACGAGTAAGACCAGCCATGAAACAGAACACCGATGACGACAAATATTATGAAACAGCACCAAATGGAGATAAACATGCATGAAGATCATCATCGTCGGACAACAAGAACGTCCAGAATACTCGACCCTGTACCACGCTAGACAGGCTACTCCACCGAACTGAGCAACCAGAATACCAAATCCTAAACCACACAGACATGCTACCCCATATATGACACCGAAATGACGCCTCAACACATATCATCCTTTGACTTTCACACAATATAGGACGTAGACCTGCCGTCCTGTGCCCCAATACACACTCCAAGCAATTGTTACAGGCACAGATTTCTGGAAGAACCCACCCTGTTCCCAAGGGCGTCGTTAGGGAAGTCGATTCGAAAAATCCTGAAGACGCCCATGGTTCTCCCAGTTTTTTCTGGACGGCTTTGTGCGTACAAAGGGGTACCAAGACAAAGGAATCATCCACGCGATTAGACCAACAGTGAACTCATATTTACTAGTATAGCTTAACCCAAAAACCCCGAAAGAGACTTACGAACTTGTACATAGCGACTCTTATTTACTTCTATTTACATCTCCTGCTAATCTATCATTGTTATTTATTATTTATTCATTTATTTATTTATTTATTTATATATTTAGCGCTGGAAAAGATATTAAAAGAAAACAAAGAAATGTACCGCGAAATCCAAATAAAACATTGAGTTGATGGGCCGCGAAATCCGAATGGGAAGCGGCCCTTAAACTACAATTTCAATCAAAACCTATCTGGTATAAGACGGTGGCCGCTCGTCCCTGATGAAAATTTTCCTGTATCCCTAGAGTGAAGAGAAGTTGTGAGCTGATGATTCCCGGAGAATTACGGTTATTATCATACACTGTCGTCATAATGACGTCATACAGGACTCACACTCATCACCAACCTGTAACCATCTCGGTCATCTATACGCGGTAAGACTGACCCTGGGATCGTGTGTATCCATTTTCAGCCTACTTTCGGCAAATGCAAGAGGGAATTTTCAGAAATCAATACCACGTGACTTCGTCAGCCAATCAGCAAAAGTCTACCGACGTAACCCCGACGTAACTCGCCATTTTCGAGTCATGTGATGTCCTACTTGTTCAAAATTACAGATCCACCACACCTCTTGTATGATACGAAAGTTATTCATACCTATATATTTTGCAACACCAGGCAATATCTGTTTCAGAAGTGGTATGAATACCTGTAATTTATCAGATTTCTCGAGTCTGTTCTCCTCCGGATGAAGGTCGAACAAAATCCGGTAAAACACCGGATATCGCTCCGCGATAATGGAGACACACGATTCGCAAGCCATCTTATGCAAAGTGTGAATGTCCGGCGTGTCAGGATTATTTTGCTAACTCATTTCTTATTCCGTCATTCAATTTATTGCTAAATTCGGTTAAAAATTAACTACTCAAGAATTGAAAATTCTGGGACACTGATTGTTAGACGGAGTTGTCTCTTCTTTGAAAGTATTTTTGACGTGCCGATAAATTGAAGAGTTTGTGAGAAATATCCAGTTTAAAAAGAAGCCTGTTTTTCCTAAAACGTATTGAAAATTTTCAATATTGTTATACGAATATCGAATCTACAATAATCAAGAAGTTGAAAAACGACTCGGAAATTCCTTTGGACCAAGAAAAATGCTATACTTGTCTTGGTGACATCATTGAAAACCGTTGACCACTTCTCGTTTGTAGGACACCATCTGTTTTCTTCATTATTCTTATTGCATACATATTTGGAATTGGTACTAACTGACATACTGACGCTTGCTATCAAAAATACATATATTGCTATATAGATATGCAAGCTATGGATTCATTATAGCCGTAGAGAGACAAATGCTATAGTGAAAGTCTAAAATTGTCCTTCAACAGCGAGGTATCAATACACTCAAATAACCCAAGGAATGCAACTCACGCAGAATATCCAAGCATATGACAGACAACTCTTGCATCAGCTATACTCCACGAGTCGTCACATACTGTCCCCCAGATGTTGTTGAAGAACACCTCCACCCTGCCTTCGGTTGGTCGTGATCCGCCCACTAGCCTCACACTAACATTTGCTGGCTGTATCTGAGCTGAAACTTGATCGTAATCGATCACAGAGGATCACATGATTAGTCGTCATTAAATTATGTTAATCAAGCAATCAAGACATTCAAACAGTATGTTTATAGATTGGTGATTCCTCTCTTGCAGGTAACTACCCTGTGTTTATGTGTACTATCATTGATTTTGTTTGTTTGTTTGTTAATTTGGTGCTATTGCTTTTATATCGATTAGGTCTTTGGATTATGAACGCAGAAATTCTTTAATGGACGACGACTGACTATTGAATGACGGACAGGACGCTTGCATGTAAGAGATATGCAACCATATGACCACATCAAAGTCTTCAATGGCACCTCGTAGTGAGACAAGAATACGAAGGATTCTAGGACCTGGCCTTGGTATCTCAGCCGCACTCACATTACTTCTGTTCATGTGGAAACGACCCCAGAGAACTATTGCAGTGTGGATTTATATTTATCTATGTATACTTACATGTCAAAAATGTTTATAGTGGGATTCTCCATGGGACAATGAACATTTTGATATGTTACACGACTGCATGCGCCATCCAATTAACGCGGGATAAAACGTTCATGGTTCAGGGTTGTGTTTAAATATTGAAATGAACCCACGCAGTCAAAGCGTGACTGAGATACATACTCTGTAAAATGACTCGGAAATTCATTTGGGTAAAGAATAATGGTCCGGGATTAGAATTTTATGCAAAGAACATCATCTTCTCTCTTGTAGGAAACCATCTCGAGTTGTTATTACTTTTATTCCATACACGTTTGGAATTGGTGCAAAACTGCCGTACGAAATAGGTCTATGGCGTTACGTTTCGTAACTTGTGTCTAATTCCGCTTAACCCGGGGCTAGGGGCCGTATGAACCCATGTATTTCAAGATACTCCTGGTACTCATATGAAGAGTCACAATCAAAGCGTGACTGAGATACATCATCCTTTAGATGACCACTTTACAACGAATATTATGGATTAAGAATACTGATCAGCGATACGGATTTGATATTTTCGGAACATCATGATGTCTTGTCGGCATCATTGAAAACTGTTGACCGCTTCTCTTTTGCAGGAAACAAGCCTACGTTTATGTATACTATGATTGTCTTTTTGAATTTGGCGCTAATACTGTTATATGGAATATGGAATAGGTCTTTGGATTATGGACGCGGATATTCTCTAATGGACAACGGCGGAATATTGAATGTCGGGTTTGACGCTTGCTATCGTCTCGTAAAATTATTATTATTGATACTAACATTATATTATATTAGTCGAATTCACCCTTGTAGGTGCTCTTCAAAAATATTTGCATTGTGCAACTGTAAAAATGAAATATTATAGATTATATATAATACTCACCATTACATATCGGTAATAACGCAATCAGCATAAACAAGAGATCCATTTGTAAAAAGACCCCCATGCTGGGCTTAAACTGCATCAGGAATCGGGTTCGCCAAATCGGTCAATTCCACTGTCCTTGAAGTGCGCTCAAAAATATATTATATTATAAAGCCATAACATTTGTGAGAGAATTATACTAAACACGGTCGACTCGATGGCAGCGCTTGAAGAGTGAACGAATCAGGAAACTCATTCGAGATCTGATTAAATCAGCAGTAAAGATGTACTAAATAGCAATTAAATAAAGTAAATCCTGCACTTATTGACGGCGTACCAGGCAGCACTTAGTACTTGATAGCTAAGATATTATTGCTGACTAGAGGTACTAGGCCTACATGATACTGATAATCTTAAGATGATTGGTGACAAGTCCAAGTCGAGATTATCAATACATATCATCATCCACTTGAAGGCAGGTACAGCACTGCATGTTATGGTTGCACCGTGTTGACAGTATGCTTGTACTGTCCGCCTTTCAAAGATATAGACCCATCTATGTACACGTAGACATAAATATACAATAAATATAATTCGACATATCAATATTAGTCATGGCAGTGTGACTAACGTCACAGGATCCCTCCCCCCGCCCGCCCCAAGTTGAAATCCTGCCTATATTAAGATGGGCACGGCCCAAGTCAGAATCACCCGTGATTTTCATCAAAAATCACCAGAAATTGTCATCAAAAGTAGGTCAGCTCAGAACTTGCTGGTAACAGTCCCCTAATGCACCTTCATGCAAAAAAATCAAGGTTCTAATGTCAACGGTTCTCCTTATTTTGCCGAAGAAAGGATTCGGATGGAGTCACTCATTTACTGACTGGCTGACTGACTACCGGACAATTTGCAGATGATAGCCTACTTCGTAGGAATATTTATCTGCTCGAATGATGTTAAACAATATTTGCTTGTGATTATGTGGATGCTCCATGTTATTATGATATACTATGTCACGAGTTTACGTTTATCTTCCGATTGAAAAAATACCGGGAATGCCTACTCATGTACTTTTCTCAGACGAAGCTATTATTAGCAGGAGGCGAACGTATTTTGGGAGGATTGTTGTTCTGCCATTTAAAAAAATCCCAATTCGAATGCATTTGGATACTTAAAGTTGAACCCAAATGAAAAATTAAATGGGGTAGAGATCTTTCTGAACAATTTAACATTTATTTCACGAGCACATCCCTACTGGTTGCTGAGATGTTTGTGGGTCTAGTACTTGTAAATTTGGTATGCAAATGAGATTTGATGATGTCATACAGTAACACGAAAGAAAAATAATAGCATATTTTCTTTTCTAAGATACATAGATCAAATGCAACGTCTAAAAACAGCACAAGAACCAAAACCTATCCCTTGTAATGTTTTGTAACCAAGCTATCCTTTTATTGTAGTTGTTCATGTGGGCATCTTGAAAGGCATGACCACACGGCTTGGCGGTATTAGATACGAATATTTGAGCTCGGTGATGCAAATAGCCTTATCAAATCGTCTTGTAGAAACATGGCAGTGTGACTATGCGTCACAGGACCTACGAAGTAAGGTAGGCATTAGGACTCCGACAGGCACTGAGCTCTTGGCAATCCCCCCCCCCCGCCCCAAGTTGAAATCCTTCCTATATTAAGATGGGCACATGCAGCCCAAGTCAGAATCACCAGAGATTTTCATCAAAAATCACCAGAAATTTTCGATTAAAACAGTATTGAATATTTTGTTGAAGATAAAAATGATGGGATTGAATGAATAGTTTACCAGTTACTGTGCTGATGTGAATCTGTGACACACCAACACACTCCGTGGCAGTGATTCTGTGACACACCAACACACTCCGTGGCAGTGATTCTGTATCCCTTAATCAAGGAATCAGAATTTGAAATGACAAGAAATTTTTTGACATAATTACACATGTAATGTTTTTGTTTAAATTACACCCCCAGTTGAAATCCTGCCTATATTAAGATGGGCACCGCCCAAGTCAGAATCGCTAGTGATTTTCATCAAAAATCACCAGAAATTTTCATCAAAAGTAGGTCAGCTCAGAACTTGTTGGTAACAGTCTCCTAATGCGCCTTCATTCCAAAAATAAATAACGATCGCCGATTTAATTTTACAATTTTTTAATTAAAGCAAACAGATTGAATAATATAGGTTCAGTAGATTTCAAGCTTTACGTGCGAAAATACATTTACATCTCTTTAATGGTTTTCAGTGCCCTTGTCCAGGATCAAAACAACTTTTTGAATCACATTATTTTCCCAACAATACAACAAATTTGTATATATAGTACTATGGTAGAAAGGTAGCATTTATGTACATGTAGTTTACGGTAATTCAACTCAAGGCCAACACCTTCTATGCACAAGATAATAATGATTCTATGTCATTCTCCTGAGCATAACCGGTACAAAGACGAATAAATAGCGTCTCTACATCACGTTGTTATCTAGATATATGAGACAACACATTTTGGGTATCCGCAATCTGATGAATGTACTCTTCCGGTTTTCTTGTTTCACATTATATTCCATGGCGGTTGATCGGTGATTTTCTTCATTGATAAACGTTAAACCACCTCAGCTTCGTTGTGTGAATCGGAATTGCATTGCTGTGACACACCAACACACTCCGTGGCAGTGATTCTGTATCCCCTAATCAAGGAATCAAAATGGATCAAGATTTGAAATGACAAGAGAAATTTAGACATATTTTGTTTACACGTGTAATTTTTTGTTCAAATTATATCCAAGTGTGATATATAGTCAATATTCAAGAGGTACAAAAAAACCCCAAAGTATGTCCTCATATTTTCACATCCATGCCAAGAAATACTGCATTGAAAAGAGTCCATTTAGCCTACCCTGTTTTATCGCTCTAATCAGCAAATGGCGGGGTCATATTTCTGCTGTCAAAATTGTATTTCCCTCCAAAGTCTTAACCCTTGAATCCAAGTCACACACTCTCTGATGCAAAGTAATGATTGTCCTAACTATCCGATTAGCACATTATGAACATGTTTTTGGTCATAGGGTACATATCATAACTCACATCAATGTTTTCTGCTATATTATTTCAATGATATGGTTTAACAATTTAAGTTATGCAAACAGCGCTAATTGTTTGAGGGTATATGCAGTAGGCCTATGCTGTCGGGCAATTGTGGAATTGTCCCAGATGCACGTTAAGATTAACCTCAGTAATAGGGCCATGTGGCATACAGTGGAATGTGGATCAATGACAGGGTATTTTTAGCTGGACAGGACTCGGTGGTGTAACTGATACTCATTAAACGCGATAAAACGCTGGAGCAAAACGGACCACAGTTTTCTTGGCATGATGATCAAAGTTACTTTATCTAGTTAAATTCTACCCAAAGAAAATAAATTAAGACCCTTTAAACAGCCGTCATGGCTTTGTTTCACCCTCAGTAAACTTTTATCATTGTTGCTCACACAGACTAATCTGAAGGATGATACCACATCTTTCTTTCTTCTGCTGGGTTATTGCACCAGACTGACTTAATTGGTTGATGTAGGATACTTCACCATCAGTGGGTAATTTGACCTGAATTTGAAGCCTGATGTGGTCAATGATGAAATGTTTGGATGTGAAATAGGATACACGTTAAAGGCTACAGTTTACATATATCTATAACAATATACTGAAGTGTTAATTATAAATCTAATTTTAATCATAATTATTTCAGATCAGAACTTGCTGGTAACAATGCCCTAATGCACGTTTATGCCAAAAATAAAGGTTCTAATGTCAATGGTTCTCCTTATTTTGCCGACGAAAGGATTCGTATGGACTGACTGACTGACTCACTGACTCATTACCGGACAATTTGCGATCTGTAGCCTACTTCGTAGGAATATTTGAACTATACATGTATGACCGTTAGTATTAATATAATGCAAAGTCTTATTCAGAACACATATGTGAGGCCCGACGCCCACAAGCGCTCCATTGTTCACTATGTAGGATAGTGTTGTGTATTCCATTAACTATGTGTTTACAGTTTATTGAATCACTTTTGTGACTTTTTCAGAAATATGGTTATAATAGCAACCGGTAACGAGGCGTTTTATTCTAGGAACTTAAATAGCCCTCAGTAACCTGTTGCTATGGTAACAGTAGAGTATATAAAGAGAGTACAACGCCACGGATTGGCCGGATTTTGCACGCCACTTCCGGCGATGACGTCAGTTCCGGCGATGACGTCACTTCCGGGTATGACGTAACGTCCGTTGATAATCTCAAGACGTTACGTGTCTGTCTGAAGACGTATCATGTCAATCGTAACACGTGACATGGGTACCTCAAGAGGCAGCATGGTTACCTTAAGACGTGACGTGCTAATCTTAAGCCGTAACATGTCAATCTTAAGACGTGACATGACGGGCTTAAGGTGTGGTATGACTATTTTAAGACGATACGTGGCTATCTCAAGGCATTGTGTAGCGAAATAGACTATGTAGCAGATCTTAAGACGTTACGTGGTTATCTCAAGACGTGACTTGACTATCTGGAGAGGTTACATGGAGGAATAGGCTTTGACCAACATCTGATAGGCCATTGTACCAGTTACCGACGCATCAGTTTCGAACTAACCAATGAGAGTGTAGAATGAAGTAAAAAATGTTTGAACCATCCAATGACTTGTGAATTAGGACATGCTGGAAATTTCAAACTTCGTACGCGTCAGTCATCTCAGTCATATCGTACTGTTACTCTCGAGTAGAATCTGTTCAACAACGCTAACATTATGGCCTCTCAATTTGGACATATTATTTATCGGACAACTTATACTATTGTGTAAGTCACCAACACTCTCGCATTGTTTTACAATACATTACAGTATACATACAGTGAACATTGGTAATGATCGCTCACAATATAATGACTATTGTATTGTGTTCCGACGTAGCGTTAATCGCTAGTGCAGGTATCACCCGCTTGGGTGCGCTGACGCCCGCTAGCATTCGCAAACGCCCGCTAGCGCCCACAAACGCCCGCTAGCGCCCGCAAACGTGTCTCAACGCCCATCGACATCAGAGAGAAAGAGAGAGATCAACATGTTCACAGGTTTTCATATATTTATTATCCCCAATGTTACGTCGTACAAGTCATAAAATTGAAGTGATATCAGTTTTAATCGCGCTCTTGCTGTTGTTCGTGCATTCTTGAAGTTCATCGTCTGTCATCATCATCTTTTCGCTTTATTTTTTTATTTCAACATTCGACAAGAAGCTTCGTAAATCACCGTCAGTTTTTTTTATCATTATTATTCAATAAGAATGAGCCCTCCTTCCTCATCAGACTCGCTATCTACCAATCCGGGAAAGTCCGAGGGCGACATGTCCTTGAACAGCTGTTTCCACATCTTGATGGCGTTTTTAGGGCCTCTCTGGGAGGTAACCCAATAACCGCTTCTAAGTAGCTCTTGGTTTTCATGATGGCCCTGTGGTTAGGATCGCTCTTCATTTCAAGAGGAATCAAGGTGTAGTTTTCATACAGAGCCATTGCAGATTTTATGATTCGGGGTTGCATGTTGATATAGGCCTCCTGTAAGGTCTCTTCATCCTGTCCATCTGCATGTCAATAGCCTTGTCCACAATGCGATCTCAAAATGACGACTGCCCTTCGTCCGTGTCTGGATCACCCAAACTTTCGCTTTTCTCAGATGAGCTAATGCTGTTCGCGTCAGAGAATGAGTTTTCATCACTTTCATCGCCAGAGGATGAACTCTCATCACGTAGACTCTCACTGTCTACATTAGAGACCTCGTCGGTGTCTTCATACCCATGAATATTCTTCCGATGTCTAATCATATCGTGGTACCTGGTGAACGATCGGTTACACTTAGAGCAAGAATAAGACATGTTGAACTGAGCGACAAAGGTGAAGTGAGTTAGTCTTTCTAATAGGGTTGTATTTATGAATGATTGTCGCAGCGCCATCTATACACCGATAGGAACAACTCTGGTGTGATAAATACTTCTTCCACGAGCATTTTTCTTAGTGTGTATCCTGTAGCTACGGCCAGTCACTGATATCCATGGAGGATAAAGACTATTAAAGGCCTTCTCCCGATGATAAAAAAATCGGCTGCATCACTTGCAGAGTGAGCCGCATAACTTCTAGGGTGAGTGGTACATTTTGATTTCGGCCTATGCCACATCGTGGAGGGATATTCTTACCAAGTGCATATGGTATTCCGGAATCAACATACTCTACCACTTAAGAAAACGACTATCATGCTTACACTATGATAATATGACATAATTCCTCTATATTGTAGCATAGGCTGGTATTAAAATTCACGCTCCATGTTGTATCAGTTCAGTGAATGTATTGTTCAAGATTTTCATTCGAGGGATATCCATTCTGATTTAATCCCTGCGGCTTCGGCAAAAAGCCTGTTGAAGCTGTATCTTTTAAATAATAAACATTTATAAACAATGTTACTATTTATAACCAAATCAAACCTGCTTTGCTTATGCCTAATCTCCATTAGGAAAAACAATACAAACTGTTAAAAAACGGAAGTTAAAACCAAAAGTTGTCTCCTCCTGGGGAGTTATCTGCCCCTAGGGGAGCTCTCTCTTTCATCCCAGTGAGGTTACTATATAAGCTCTGCTCACGCCATTCATATCCTCTTTCTCATTGTAATAATCCGAGACCTGTAGTGTGCAAGGCCGTGGAGTGAGGGAAGGAAGGGAGGGACAATCAAAGCAAAGCAGGTTTGATTTGGTTATAAATAGTAACATTGTTTATAAATGTTTATTATTTATTACCCAAATCGTAAACCTGCTTTGCTTATGCCTCACTACCAACATATGGAGGTGGGCACCTCGGCCTTGTTGTAGCTCCAATAGCAGGCTGAGTAACCGCTGGGATGACACAGACATGGGCATAGACATGACACATTAATACTCAACAAGAGGAACCCTGGTCGGTGACGCAGTGGGTAATTCATGGAGTTGATATAGTAGTTACTTATCTTGAGTGTCTCCATCCATGTAGCTGTGATCGTGGATGTGGTACACAATATTACCAATACGAAGGAACCCTGGCCCTGATGCGCTGTGAGTATTCGGCTGGTAAGCAATGTATGAACTGGGAAGAGGCGATCTACCATGCTATCCGCGGCATACAGGGTGACCATCTTACACCACCCTCAGTCCACAAGCCGTCTTATGTCAACTCTCTGTACTTTAGTCCTTGGGTTGCAGTCTACAGAAGGGCCATGGCATCTGAAATTAAACAGTAGGCAGATTTATTTTATGCTAAACAGCAACCATGTTATTAGAGAACCCCCATAGAACTATATATTTTCTGAAAGAGTAGGCTCTTGACATAAAGCCGAAACAGATGTAAGCCTTGTTGACGAAAATCAGGGTCCCCATAACCCATACTGAACTTGCTTCAAACTTCAGGAAAATCCTCTAAAATTGGTCCAAAATGGGTAATATTCCCCCTCCACCAAAGAAAAAACTTGTTATTCAATTGTCCTGAAACTCACCGACAGTGTGCCCAGTCCAAGGACCAACAAAAATTGGCAAAGAAAATAGGGTGTCGACCACGCGGTTTTCAAGCTCGATTTTACACCGTAAAGTATGTCATGTGCTCGTAAGCTGAAAATGGCCCCAATTCACAGCCACACTTTCACACTCCCATCTGCATAGTGAGGCATGGGCCAATCCTACTGGCAAAATACCATGTACTGATTTGAAGCTAATCAACTAGTCAACTGAATGATATCACAAATATCAATAAACAAAAAGCCAACAAAAATTCTCGTGGGGTCAAACCTGGTGGAATTTCAATTTCAAAGAATTTGAGGGGGACCAAAAATCCGCAACTGTGGACTGAGGCCTTTAAGTGAAGGGTACTTTTTGTGGATTTTTTTTTATCTACTCTTTTCAATCTATGGGTCTGTACAAGTATAATGATATATGACACTCAATGGTTGAAAGTCATATTAAGATAAAACAGAGCCACAACTTTCCCCCTACCCCATTCATATTTTGACAGTTTTTGCGACGCCATTTTGTCAGGCTGGACCGCTATGACAAATTTGAATATATTTGACTGAAAATTTTGCATTCAGTACTAATATTGTTTTCTATTATGTTGAACACAATTCAAAACAATGATATTCACACCCAACACAGGACTGGAAGCATGAAACCAGCACAGGAGCTTGGGCTAGAAGGGGGGGGGGGAAGGGGTGGATAACTCTTAGCATGACAGGGGAATATCTGTTACATTGTGTATAGTATTGCCATCTCCAATGCTGGTTTTATGGGAGGGGGGTGGGGGTGGGGGGGGGAGGGGGGTGTGGTAGGGCTGTTTAATGGTCCCAGATGAATTATTCTGTGACACTAAAACTTCTGGGAAATTCCTGGGACAATTGACACCCCCTACCCCTCCCGATAAAACACCAACATTGATGTTGGCAATTCTACACATCTTGTAACAGATATTTTCTGGCCATGCTAAGAGTTATCCCTTCCCCCCTTTCCGATCCATGCCCCTGTGCTGGTTCAATTATTTCAGTCCTGTGTTGGGTGTGAATAGCATTGTTTTGAATTGTGTTCAACTTGATAGTAAACAATAATAGTTCTGGATGGGAAATTTCGAGTCAGATATGCAAATTTAATGTTACCTGAGAAAATGCCTGTTCTGTCATATAGGTTGCAGTCTACAGAAGGGCCATGGCATCTGAAATTAAACAGTAGGCAGATTTATTTTATGCTAAACAGCAACCATGTTATTAGAGAACCCCCATAGAACTATATATTTTCTGAAAGAGTAGGCTCTTGACATAAAGCCGAAACAGATGTAAGCCTTGTTGACGAAAATCAGGGTCCCCATAACCCATACTGAACTTGCTTCAAACTTCAGGAAAATCCTCTAAAATTGGTCCAAAATGGGTAATATTCCCCTCCACCAAAGAAAAAACTTGTTATTCAATTGTCCTGAAACTCACCGACAGTGTGCCCAGTCCAAGGACCAACAAAAATTGGCAAAGAAAATAGGGTGTCGACCACGCGGTTTTCAAGCTCGATTTTACACCGTGAATTATGTCATGTGCTCGTAAGCTGAAAATGGCCCCAATTCACAGTCACACTTTCACACTCCCATCTGCATAGTGAGGCATGGGCCAATCCTACTGGCAAAATACCATGTACTGATTTGAAGCTAATCAACTAGTCAACTGAATGATATCACAAATATCAATAAACAAAAAGCCAACAAAAATTCTCATGGGGTCAAACCTGGTGGAATTTCAATTTCAAAGAATTTGAGGGGGACCAAAAATCCGCAACTGTGGACTGAGGCCTTGAGTGAGTGAGTGAATAGGGTTTAACGTCGCTTTCAACGTTTTTTCAGCTATATCACATAGTCCTTGAATCTTGATCAGGTCTTGTATGATGAGTTGCGATTTGACAGCGGTTGCCCTGAGTCTACTCTCCGTCTTACGTCAACTTTCTGTACTTTAATCCCTGTTGTTGACACTGGTAACCTGAAACAAACATTAGTACTCACAAAATGTCAGTTCTTTGTACGTTGAACTTGTGAGTTGACCGCAGGTGACTCAGCTGAGATGATCTAGAAGAAGGTCATAGCTTCAACCTGAAATGACACAAGCAAATCTGCAGTAAAGGCAAAGATTAAAACTCACCATTGTCAGGCCTTGATTGATGACTTGAGAGTCGGTGGCTGGCAAGCTGACCTATTACTTCTTTCTTAGGTGATCATGTAGTATGTGGACATGTTATGATTGAGAGATGAGATGAGATGATACAGCAAGCTGGCTGACTTGCTGCTGATGAAAAATGCCCCCCCACCCTCTTTTTTGAAAGTTACTTGACCACGTGCTGGGCAGCCACCAACGGCCCAAGCGTGGTCATTCTATCTGATTGCACCGACATATCCCTCAGATAGAAATTAGTGAAGGTAGAATTTGCCGTCCATGCCCAGGACTGGACAATGTCATGAAGGGACAAGTTCTTCCATAAAGGCCATGAGGTAGCGATGGCACGAATTTCATGAGAAGAAGCAGTAGATAGTAGTGGGGGAGCGTCAATGGCCAATTGATATGACCACTTAATGGTCTTCTTCAACCACGAAGCAATGGTATTCTTAGTAATGTCACGCACTGCAGACGGTCGAAGGGACAAGAATAATAGACGACGAGAGCCCCGACCGGGATCGGTACGAGTGAGATAGTGGCGTATGGCTCGAACAGGGCATAACAGAAGGCCGTCTTCAAGGTCATGCACGAAGTCTGATAACGCAGGGATGGAGTACAAACGTTGAGCACACGGACCTAGGCGAACAGACTCATTTTTGGCGATGAACTACGGGTCGAAAGGAAATGCGAGACCAATCCGCCGACCAGGTCATAGATGATCTCTCAAGAGCATGAAGTTCAGACACTCTAGACGCCAAAGCAAAAGCCGCTAGAAAAGCAGTCTTGTAGGCAACAGCTTTGAGAGAAGCGGACTGTAAGGGCTCAAAGGGCGGATGAATCAGAGCACAGAGAACCACACCGATATCCCATTTCGGTAACAGCTGGCGAGTACGGCGAGACTAACGCGAAAGCCCGAATGAGCGCAGAGATATTGTCGTTTAGACTAATGTCGCTGCCGGAGGTAAGACGTAACACCCTAGCCAAAGCAGAACGATACCCTTCAATGGTGCTGATTTGAAATTTCTTATCACGGTGAAGGTGAAGGAGGAAGTCAGCTACGAGGGAAATAGAGGCAGAGTCGGGATCGGCATCACGTTCTCGGCACCAGGAGACGAAATAGGCCCATTTCGCCTGATAGAGCTGCGATGTGGAAGATCGATTGGCTGAAACCATCGTCCGTGCAACCTCTGCTGAAAATCCTTGGACTGAGAGTGCATTCTGGATAGTCTGCAGACGTGTAGGTTGAGCCACCGTGGGTTGTGATGAAGAATCCCGTGCGGTTGACGTAACAGGCTGGGCCAAACTGGAAGACAACGCGGCGGAGCAGTGAGAAGTGGAACCAGAACCGGAAACCACTGACGACGAGGCCACCACGGAACCACGAGCAGAATGACGAGACGTGTTGAGAAATCTTTTGAAGAACTTCCTGAATCAGGGCCATAGGTGGGTAGGCATAAGCCAGGAAGTTGTCCCAGTTGATTGAAAGAGCGTCGATGGCGAAGGCTTGAGGGTCCAGAATCGGACTGACGAAGAGGGCCAGCTGCGTATTGTTCTTCGTCGCAAACAGGTCGATCAAATGAGACTCCCAGACGCTGCAGATCTGACGAAAAACCTCCGGATGCAGTTGCCATTCGGTCTGAAGAACGGTGTCGGGACGAGACAGGCGGTCCGCTAAGACATTGAGCCGACCCGGAACATGGCGAGCATTGAGATGACAGTGATGAATGAGAGCCCAGTCGTAAAGATCCCACACCAGACGAAATGTTGAGAGCGATCGGGTGGTACCCATCTTGTTGATGTGGGCAATGACCGTAGAGTTGTCCGTCGCGATGAGAAGAGACGAATTCATGAGACGCAGACTCCAATGTTGAACTGCTAGGATGACTGCCTTCATCTCCAGAAGGTTGATGTGAAGTCTGGCATCCAAAGTTGACCATCTGCCGGACACCTCCAGGCCGTCCAGATGGGCTCCCCAGCCGGTCTCGGAAGCATCGGTGTAAAGATGGTGAACTGGGGCCGGAAATCGGAATGGAACTCCCCGCATGACGTTGTGGCGGGACTGCCACCAAATCAGATGTGGATGTAGAGACGTCAATACCGGAACCGCAGGATTGAGGGAAGACGTCTGTAGATAAGGAGACAGATGGTACTGCAGCGGCCGAACCTGGAGACGACCGTAATGAGTAAGGTCCTGCGTGGAAGTAAGTAAACCCAGCAGACTTTGCCACTGCTGACGTGTCTGAGACGTTGATGACAAAAACTTTAGCATCAACAGCTGAATTTTGGTCCAACGGTCCTCTGGAGGGCGTACCAGTTGTAGACGAGTATCGAACACCGCCCCGATGTAACGGCGAATTTGCGCCGGGACCAACTCCGACTTCAGAGGATGAGGAATGAAGCCGAGATGACGTAAAACAAGCAGAGTGAAACGGACCTGCGCGTTGAGAAGGGACTTGTCTGCAGCCCACAAGAGGATGTCGTCGATATATACCTCGATTTGAATGCCCCGAAGATGTAGAAACGCCATGACTGGTGAAGTGATACGGGTGAATAGCCAGGGGGCGATGTTGATTCCGAACGGAAGGACTTGCCACTCGAACCGACATCGTTGATAGTGAAACGCAGGAAACGCCGATGACGAGGATGAATAGGAATATGGAGATAAGCGTCCTGAAGATCGACTGAGGCCAACCAATCCCGGTGATGTACGCGGGCCCGAATCGATGATACAGTCGCCATCTTGAAATGAGGAGGGGTGATTAGATGATGCTTGTTTAATGTCTTGAGGTCGATTACCATCCTCATCTGGTCCGAATCTTTCTTCGGAACCAGGAAAACATGGCTGTAGAATCCTACGCTGTCTTCGGTTTGTGGTAACTCTCTGACGGCTCCCTTGTCGATGAGTGTGGTGACCGAGGACAGAAGTGTCTGCATGTGACCTGCGGGAACTGGCAGTCGGGAGGGACGAGGCCAAGTGATGAGTTTGGGCAGGGACTGAAAATTGAATAGGAAGCCAAACTTCAAGATCTTTATAATCCAGTCGTCGTCCGTTATAAGCCGCCAATTCTCGCAGAAATACTGTAGACGGCCGCCCACGATCTGATGACTGAAAGGACGGAAGGCGGGTAGTTGAAAATCTTCGGCCTGATTGGAAACGGAAATCGGATAGTCATTTGTTGGAATGTCCACCACGTCTGGAAGACTTCCCACGGGCGGAACGGCGACTACGGCCTCGTGGAGGTTTGTCGAAGCCACGAAAACTACCCCGAGGAACCACATCATGTTGGGTGGGATTGGAAATACGACTCCGTTTAGGTCTCCGATCCCCGGAAACGGCAGGACGTCGAGTCACAGCAGAAATCAAACGAGACGTCCGTTCCTCACGAACAGCAGGCATGACGGACTCGATAGCATTGTTGAAAACCAACTTAGAGGATAATGGCTGACGAAGCAATTGATCCTTAACAAAGTATGGAACGTCAGGCTTGACCACCTTAAGTAACGCATTACGCTGAGCTTGAAGAAGCGAAACATAAGAAAAAGAACCGGCCTCAATGACATGACGGTTAGCTTTATTGAGAGTGTCAATGAAAGCACGCAAATAGGCCAGGCGACCAGGGGACAAAGAAGCCGACCCATCGTCTAGGCGTAACGCAGGATCCAAGGCAATCCGAGAAGTAGCCAACAGAAACCAATCCGCGACAGATGTAACACGTTGCATAACTAGCAACATCTCCAGAACAGTATCCACCACTTTGGGAGGAACCGCAAGAGGAGCTGATTTAACTGCCTTCGAAATCTGACTCAAATCCCGATCACGTTTGGGCGGTTTAACGGGCAAGACGTTATCATGAATCTCATATTGAAATGGGAAATGGGGCTTCTTAAACTTGTTGTCGTCCTCCAATTGACGATCAAAATCCTCTAAGTTAGACTCCCAAGCTGGTGACGGAGCGCATGAGATAGGTGTTTTAAGCGACGTAGACGCGAATGCAGCAGAAGCCGCCGTCGGACATCTAATTCGAGAAGAAGAGACAACATTCGAAGAAACAGGCATATCCGGAACAAGCGCCAAAAGCGCCTTCATTTTAACCGATTGATCAAGAAATGGAGTCTGCGAGTAACGAACTTGGCGACCTTGATGAGAAGGTGAGACAGAACGACGTGGCAAACGGCGTGGAGGCGTACGGGAACGTCGAACAGAAGTACGAGAACGGCGTACCGGAGAACGGGAAGGCCGTAAAATAGTACTAGGACGAACCGGTGAACGAGATCTACGAACAGGAGAACGAGACCGTCGAACAGGTGAATGGGAACGACGTACGGGCGAACACAAACGACGAGGCGGCGAAACAGAACGTCGCGGAGAAACAAAACTCCGTACAGGCGAACGAGAACGTGAACGGCGTTGCGATGTACATGAGCGTCGCTTAGAAGCACGGGAACGACGATGTGACGGATCAACATACGTAGCAAGTCCGCAATTTGAACATTCAAAGTCGGGTCCGAACGACCCTCCATAGAAGGAGTTTTAGATAAACCAGCTTTAGATTCAAACCGTAAAGGTGAAGTTGCCACACGACGATGTTTATTTCCTTGCCGGAAGACACGGCATGCGAAAAACTGATTGACAAAGGTGACATAGGCGAGATAACATGCGGCGAAGTAGCATTCTTTTGTCCGGTGGAGACAATGGACCGCTCCGGTAAAACCAACCTGGATCTAGAGGCCTTTGTTGGGTTGAACAATGAAACGGGTTTTACAGGGACTCCAGACAACGCAATACCGGTCGAGGTCAGACTGTCTAGAAGTTGATTATTATCTTCCTGTAGCACGGTCCCACTCGGTGGAATATTTACAGACGCCGATGATACCGGACTTTGAAATCTATGTGACAAATCTAACCCTACACCCCCGAGATCCTCGTTGGATTTCATGTCATTCACAAGCGCAATTTCCAAAAGCCGTCTATCGACCTCCGATAGAGTAGGGTCCTCAGACGCACGCAATAGATAAGCACGTCGGGCCTGGGCATATTTCTTCCAGGTAGACGAATCCCATAACAAACACTCGGCACACGTGGCTTACCGATAGCACAAATCTTTACAAGCAAAACAAACCGTGTGGGCGTCCAAACGGGACAAAACTTGCCCACACGTATGACAAGAATTAGAAATCGGAACAGAAACCTCAGACATAACTAATGTAAGAAGATTTTCCGAAAAAGAAACACCAGTCAAGCAAAAAGGATATAACCGTCGGTTACAACAACAACACAGCTGTATTGCTTTAACACTTCCTTGATGTGCACTACACGAGTACAAACAGGAGAAAGAGGATATGAATGGCGTGAGCAGAGCTTATATAGTAACCTCACTGGGATGAAAGAGAGAGCTCCCCTACGGGCAGACAACTCCCCAGGGGGAGACAACTTTTGGTTTTAACTTCCGTTTTTAACAGTTTGTATTGTTCTTCCTAATGGAGATTAGGCATAAGCAAAGCAGGTTTACGATTTGGGTCATAAATTTTTTTTTTTTTTAAAGAACTGCAAGGTATATTTTGTGTTATGTGACAATCTATGTATGTCTGTCATTTCTGACATATACAGATGAATAAGCTGATGTACATGTAAATACCTGGGGACCTTTTCGTAAGTTCTTTGCAACAATGGATCACTAGCGGAACAAGATGGACATACATGTACCAACCATCACAACTGTTTCTAACATTCTGATAGAAAAATATCTTAGTTCTCCGAATGCAATCTAATTGTATACACCAAACAGCTGCTCACACAGGGGAGGTAATTCTGAGCATATGATGTTTGCACTTGAACACTTACTGATTTGACAGATGTCACCATTGAAGTTAGCAGGACAGGAGCAGGCACAGGTAGAGGTGTCAAGTTTTCCACCATTACTGCATCTCTTACCCTCACAAGGAGCTGGAAAAGAAATGAAACATTATAATATGCCATAGAACAGTTACTGTCAACATGAGAAATAGTAGAGACAGAGAACAGTTACATCAGCATGGTGTAATCATGGTTTGTCGAAAGGGTTTTTAAAAATTTACCAAAATTACAACAGAGTTTCATTTGAATATGCATGTAGATATCACTGATGGCACAAAAAGTATGATGACTGGAGCAGAGCTAGTAGCTGCTGTGTTTCCTGTACCCTTTGATTTGCATCAATGTTATTTTTGTATAAAACTTGTATTGCTTCAATCAAAATTTTTATTATTTCTGGCAAATATTCTGTTACCAATACATGGGAAGTGCATCCACAAGGGGATTATGGAAATGTGGATACAGATTCCTGACTGGTACAGTATCCCACAGTTTATAACAATACGACCACTCAGTAAAACAACTTACCATCACATAATCCACACATGACAGGACAGTCGTTACCAATGGTAACACAGTCATCACATCCATAGTTACCACCTTCTGTGGCACACGTCTCCAAGTCCATGCCTTTCTTACCAAACTTACGACATTTGGCTGACAAAAGAACAAATATTTCTGAGTACACATGACAGAAAAACAGATGTTTAGCAAACTGCAAAAAAAAAATTGGTGAAGTGAATGCTGAAGTAAAATCAGTTCTTCTCAGCTATTTTTAATATGGTGTTGATGTGAGATTTTCCGATGCCACAGAATATTTGCTGATACATGTTTGTTATTCGCGAGGGCTATTTTGCGAATAAAGTTAGACAAATGCTCATTTTGAGCTTCTAACGAAACTGTTCTTGCAGAAAAAGCAATGAACACTAGTGGAGACATATCCAAGCCAACTGATTATCTCAAAGAGAGAGGAAAGTCTGTTTATATCTTCCTGGATGCTACTGCTGTAAAACAAACCTCTTTCACAGTGAAGTTTAATTCATTCATAACTGGATAAATTTGGAACAAAGTACTTCATCTCTTCATATATGTCCTGTTAACACTGAAGAGTACTTACATGGATCAGGTCGTTCTCCAACAAACAAACAGCGGTGATCAGAGACAAATGTAGGCGGGGGAGTTGTGGGAGCTGAAATCAGTGAATGAAACTTGTTTAATTCATGAAAATAAAATCTAGCATTCTGATGTATCCTTGAATTATCAAATTATAAGGAAGTGATGTCAAAATCCAAATGGTAAGACAGGAAACATAGCTCAGTAATCCTGACATTACACAGAGAGAAGATATAGACTATATAACCAACACAAAACACTGTGACCTTACAAGATTGTGATTATATCTCCACGTGTGTCTCTTTACATGTACATTTTGATTTCTTTGCTTTGACTGAGAAGGGAATAATCTGTGTTTGACTTACGAGGCTCACATAGACCACAGAGGATTGGACAGTCTTCCCAGAGTTCATCCTGACTGTGACAGTCACTTATAGTCAGACCCTCACATACAGACTTCTTGTCCTTCTCAGGGCAGACCACTGAAACATTCAAATACTAGAAATATAGTACACATCTATACAGGGGAATTGGGGGGAGGGGGGGGGTGGATTTAGGGAGGGGGGTGCATTAAAAAAAAAAAGGCCAAGAATTGAAAGTGCAGGGAGTCATACAATTTTAAACAAAGATACAAGGGGACTTACAGAATGTCTGTAATGTTGAAGTCAACTGAAGTAATGTACATGTTTACAGTAAAGGTATAATGAATTATCACTAGCATACCCATTTTAGAACATACATGTAATTCCAAGAAATAATCTGCCTATGTTCATTTCTAATCATTCAAAATGTTTGAAGTTGTGTTGCCCTGCAAATTGTTGACAATAAGAATCTCATTCAGTTGAAGTTAAAATGAGTGTCATTCAGTCTAAGTTAAGAAAGTGTCATTCAGTCTAAGTTAAGCGAGTGTCATTCAGTCTAAGTTAAAGAGAGTCTCACTCAGTCTAAATTCAATAGAGTAGTCATTCGATCTAAGTTAATTAAGAGTCATTCAGTCCAAGTTAAGAGAGTGTCATTCAGTCTAAGTTAAGAGAGTCATTCAGTCTATTAAAGAGAGAACCATTCAGTCTAAGTGAAGAGATTGTCATTCAGTCTAAGTTAAGAGAGTGTCATTCAGTCTATTAAAGAGAGAACCATTCAGTCTAAGTTAAGAGAGTATCATTCAGTCTATTAAAGAGAGAACCATTCAGTCTAAGTTAAGAGAGTCATTCAGTCTATTAAAGAGAGAACCATTCAGTCTAAGAGAGAACCATTCAGTCTAAGTTAAGAGAGAATCATTCAGTCTATTAAAGAGAGAACCATTCAGTCTAAGTTAAGAGATTACAAGCGTCTAGTCCGTCATTCATAATCCAGCCGTCGTCCATTAGAGAATATCCGCGTCCATAATCCAAAGACCTATTCCATTTCCATATAACAATGCCTTAGCACCAAATTCAAAAAGACAAAAGTATACATAAACATAGGCTTGTTTTTCCTGCAAGAGAAGCGGTCAACAGTTTCAATGATGCCGGCAAGACATCATGATGTTTCCAAAATATCAAATGTATCAGCCCAGTCAGTATTCTTAATCCATAATATTCGTTATAGAGTCGTCATCTAAAAATGATGTACCTCAGTCGCTTTGATTGTGACTGTTCATATGAGTACCATGAGGATCTTGAAGTACATGGGCTCATACGGCCCCTAGCCCCGGGTTAAGCGGAATTAGACACATGTTACGAAACGTAGCCCATAGATCTTGCACGCTACGTTCGTATTTTGCTATCAGCATGCGATATGTATCGCCAAATTTGAGAAACTTTGAGTGGAGGCGCTTGGTGGAATAGCCCTGTTTTATAGTTTCTGCAACAATGTTTTGTGACGTTGATTAAAATCGTCACATTTAACACAGGATCTAGCAAATGCTACTAGCGAGATATGTATACGCCATATGCAGGTCCCACTGGAATATTACTGTCCAGAAAGGGATAGTTTATGATGTCGAAATTGTAATCAGCTCTTTTGTCATAAAATTAAAGCCAAAGGAGAGAGAATGCCGCTTCATTTTTACTTAGGGTAGGAATCTAAATAAGATGTGCCTGTAGGGCTATCTGTAGTTTCCGCCCAAATCAGTAGAAGGTGGATATATATCTACTTCACTCGTCATTTTATATAAGCGATTATCCACAGCGGAGTGATCTATATGGCGTTTGGTGAATGAGAAGGAACGGGCTTTGAATGGATCGGTTTGAAAGCGCCTGCATATAGTCATATTCATAAGAGAACAGATACAGGTCAGCCAACGAAGTTGCACAATTGAAAACACCATTGGAATACCTATATACTGCTGATATATTGTGTTGCCAAATTTCACATAGATATTTTTAATGAAATTCAAGCAACTCTATAAACAAAGAAACATCACATGAATGGTATCTCTTGTATGTGATCGAGCTAAAGAATGCTTTATGGCTTCCGACATTAATATATCTACGATCGGTTTTCTTGAACACAGATACTATTAATGAACTTATACGGTCAATAAGGTCCTGATGAGGAATTGTAGTATAGAGAGTCGAGAAATCCCATGTGGATACATGTCTGTACGGTATGTGACCTTTAGCATCAAGTTCTTCCGTAAGACATTTTGAGTTTTTCAATGATTCAACTGAATCATTCAGTCTATTAAAGAGAGAACCATTCAGTCTAAGAGAGAACCATTCAGTCTAAGTTAAGAGAGAATCATTCAGTCTATTAAAGAGAGAACCATTCAGTCTAAAAGAGAACCATTCAGTCTAAGTTAAGAGAGAATCATTCAGTCTATTAAAGAGAGAACCATTCAGTCTAAGTTAAGAGAGAATCATTCAGTCTATTAAAGAGAGAACCATTCAGTCGAAGAGAGAACCATTCAGTCTAAGTTAAGAGAGTGTCATTCAGTCTATTAAAGAGACAACCATTCAGTCTAAGTTAAAAGAGTCATTCAGTCTATTAAAGAGAGAACCATTCAGTCTAAGAGAGAACCATTCAGTCTAAGTTAAGAGAGTGTCATTCAGTCTATTAAAGAGAGAACCATTCAGTCTAAGTTAAGAGAATCATTCAGTCTATTAAAGAGAGAACCATTCAGTCTAAGAGAGAACCATTCAGTCTAAGTTAAGAGAGAATCATTCAGTCTATTAAAGAGAGAACCATTCAGTCTAAGTTAAGAGAGAATCATTCAGTCTATTAAAGAGAGAACCATTCAGTCTAAGAGAGAACCATTCAGTCTAAGTTAAGAGAGTGTCATTCAGTCTATTAAAGAGAGAACCATTCAGTCTAAGTTAATTAAGAGAGTCATTCAGTCCAAGTTAAGAGAGTGTCATTCAGTCTAAGTTAAGAGTGTCATTCAGTCTATTAAAGTAGACATTTTGAGATTGACAGATTTCAAAGTGTATAATTGAGCCTGCTGCAAAGATCACAAAGGGCTTTGAATTTATTGCTGGGGTCTACCACATGTGCTTGTGTTGACTTCTGTCTGTGTACATAGTTCTAGATAATATATTGCATCGTTTTGCATGTTACCTGTATGCATCCTGTCATTTGTGTGTTTACGGTATCAGCAGTGGACGAGCTGAATACACACATATATAACTGCCACTGGTCTTAATTCCCTGGATGTGTGTATCTGAAGTCCAGTTCTCTTTGTACTATGTATAGCTGTCAAGATTACCTGCCTTCAAGACACCCAACTGTTTATACAGCTGTCCTTACAGTGGGCATTTTTCTATCCACTGGCTACCTGTATATAAACTGGACACATAATTAGAATTTCATCTCATTCCGTGATCATCATCAAGTATATTACTTAAATTCGCCTTCGCCTTTCGCCGGTATGGGAGATCACCCTGCTAGTCGCCTTCGGAAACAATCTCGCCTTGACTATCGCCAACTGCACGCCATCGGGCAGACTCATGCTAGTAATGTAATAGAGTCTGATGAAGAGATTATGAATACTTCACAAGATGACAGGCCTTTACTTGGTGCTGGCTATAGCACAGGAGGTCTTTTATCACGCACCAAACGTGGAATGCTTCGGAAGCCGGTACCACGAATGCAAACGTTGGACATTCGTTCATCTGCTAATGATCTTCATTCAGTACTCGATCGGGAGCTAGCCGATCTCCAGCAACAAAAAGCTGAATTGGAGCGACAGGTTGCTGATGCCAGCCAACGACAGGAAATCATTGATCTACGGAATGAGGTTCGTCATCTGTCGACTCAACTTCAGGACATGAGTGTCAGAAGTCAAACGCCTCCACAAACAATGGTTCATACTGAGGTTCATCCGCCCCGCACACGTGAAAAACGAACAGCAAAAGACCTTAGGAAGCGGACAGACCTAGCCATGATGGCCGACTCGAGGATTGCAGCCGCTATTCCGCTGGGTGAAGATTCGGAGGATTCGGACGGAGGTAAGACTTATCATGTCCGCTACGCCAAACCCAAGCTAAAATCTGGAAAAGATATCCAACTGACGGATCACGTGGTCAATCCGCAGCACTGGCCGCACACACATTTAAGCTTGCATTTTATTAGTCGGAAGATCACATATGAAGAGCTCAGCCAAGCTCAATTTGTGGCTGGGTTTGTTGCCATATTGGAGAAACTGTCACCTGAAAGTGTGGAATATAAGTGCCGGCTGGCACATTTACGGAAGCTAATGTACCACGCTTGCTCTCGACCATGGTCCACGGTGCTAAACTTCCATTCCGCTGTGCTCATAGAGATTGAACGGGGCACTCTTCATTGGGGCGAGTCCTTCGCCGAGCTGGAGTCTTTCATTGTACATGCACGTGCTGGAGAGCGATATGTTAATCCTGCGGGTCATGCCGCCAATCGGGGAAGAACATTCGAGATAGTTGGACGTCGCTTCTGTAAACCCTGGCAATCCGGTGAATGTCGTGAAGACAAAAAAGTTCACCGGGGTCGTGTTTCGGGCGTGGAGACTGATGTGTCGCATATGTGTGCTTACTGCTGGGTTACGGACAAAGTCGAACGTGGACACCCAGAGTCTGCATGTGTTAAAGCACGTGGTAAGCCGCACTGACATACGCCATGTCCTAATGTACCACTGCTTGTGACTGATATACCTATGTCACCATCTTCGCCGGATAGATCACCATTATCATCGTCATCGCTCTCGCCTGCACACTCGCCCACTCCAACGCCTACTTCAACGCCTACGCCATCATTTACACCATCGACTACGCTGTCACCAGTGACATCGCCTACGCCAACGCCTACTCCATCGCTATTGTCTACGCCTACGCCATCGCCAACGCCCACGCCATCGCCATCGCCTACGCCATCACCTATGTCATCGTTTATAACATCGCCCCCGCCCGTACCTTTATCGCCTAACGTTTCCTCTCCATCATTGCATTCGGATGACACCCCGTCATCAGCCCGTCCATATGTTGACATTTCAGCCATTCATGATTTGATCAGGCACTCGGGCCGATCCAATGTGGAACTGTGTCAGATCCCAGTGTACTCGAACTGGAACATTCCAGTGTTACGTCATTTGTTAGAGCACTATGAAGATCCCCGTTTTGTTGATCTGTTACATTACGGTTTTCCAGTCGGATACGTTGCAGGAGTATTGCCATCTTGTGCCAGCTCTCGCACACATCAGGGTGCTCTGAACTTTCCTACCGCCGTGGACAGTTACCTAAAAACAGAACTTGCTTATGGCGCCACGATTGGGCCATTTAGCGAGAATCCACTCTGTTGTCCTTTGACCCTCTCACCACTTAACACAGTTGATAAAGACAATGGGACCAAAAGACGCGTGATTCTGGACTTGAGCTGGCCGCTGGGAAGCTCTGTTAACGATGGGATCAGTACATCTACCTATCTGGGTGAGGACGTCGCATTGTCATATCCAACTGTGGATGATCTGTTGGACATTATTGGAGAGAAAGGCCGTGGATGTCTCCTTTTCAAGCGTGATCTACGCCGTGCATATCGACAAATACCAGTTGATCCGGGTGATATTCATCTCCTAGCATACCGCTGCAGAGAGTCCATCTATATTGACACAGTGTTTCCTTTTGGTCTGAGATCGGGCGCATATGTTTGTCAGCGTGTCACTGACTCTCTCTGTTATATTGCCCAACAACAAGGCGTTTCATGTGTAAATTACCTCGATGACTTTGGCGGTGCTGATACGCCTGATAAGGCAAATCAGTCCTTTTGGACACTTGAACATGTGTTTCACGTTACTGGGGCTGAAGAGGCTGAGGACAAAGCCTGGCCTCCGAGCCCTGTTATGCCGTTCCTCGGTGTCGAAATAGATACCTTAACCATGGAAATGAGAGTACCGCCAGACAAGCTGAGAGAACTTCTTACCCTGTTGCCAGACTGGCTCACAAGACGTTCAGCCTCCAAAAGACAATTACAGTCGTTGATTGGGAAACTGGCTTTCATCGCCAGGTGCGTCAATCCAGGGCGGCTGTTTATCGCACGGCTTTTGGATCGTGTCCGTGGCTTGGCGCATAATCACCATCACCTCTACCTCAATAATGAGTTCCGGAAGGATATTCAGTGGTGGCTCAGCTTCCTGCTCCAGTATAATGGTGTATCAATCATTAAAATGGAACCCTGGGCAGATGCAGATGCTACATTCTGTACTGATGCGTGTCTGACTGGATGTGGGGGGTGGTGTGAAGATGCTTTCTTCCATCTAGCTTTCCCTGAAGAGATTACACGACAAGACCTCCCCATCGCGGTCCTCGAGTGCTATGCGATTGTGGCTGCCGTCAAACTGTGGGGGCATAAGTGGCGCGGTATGCGCATTACGGTGGGCTGTGATAACATTGCCGTCGTCACTGTGCTAAGCTCTGGAAGAGCTCGACATCCTACTCTCTTGAGTTGTCTCCGTGAGCTCTGTTATTATAGTGCGAGTGGGGAATTCGAGTTTCGGGCGGTGCATGTACCGGGCTCTGGGAACACTCAGGCAGACATTCTCTCAAGGTGGCATTTAGACAACAAACTTAGTAACAGTTTCTATGCCATGACCCATCTTCAAATGCACCAGGAATCTATTTGTCCCGACAATGTGTTTGACTTTCTGTCTAATTGGTAGTTATTCTGCTTGCAGATACGGACCTTACGATATTGCAGCGAGAAGCCCGGCGGAGTCGTACAGCCGCTTATGCACCGGGTACCAAGTCAAATCTCAGGACTCAATGGAGACTTTATCTTATGTTTTGTATATATTTTGGCTGCACCTCGGAACCAGCTACTGTTGAAACATTATGTTTGTATGTGCAATTTCTTTCTCGTTCTTTCACTGCGCCTAGTGCCATAAACAACTACCTTAATGCGGCTAAGCTGTGGCATTTATATCAAGGCCTCGATGCACCTCCTATTAATGACTTTTTCGTTTCTTTAACCTTTCGAGGACTTAAGAAATCTATGTTTCACACACCGGTACGTGCGCCGCCGATTACCCCTGACATTCTGTTATGCATTTGGCGTGTCCTGGACTTACAGGACCCTTTTCAGTGTACCATGTTTTGTTCCTTTCTTTTTGCCTTCTTTTTGATGGCCCGCAAGTCATCACTGCTGCCCAAGTCTGTTGCTGCTTTCAGGCCTTCTCTGCATTTGTGTCGATGTGATGTCCGTTCACATCCACATGGTCTGTTTGTACAACTCAAATACTCTAAAACCAACCAATTCGGCCTGTTAAACTTTGTTGTCCCCCTCGCGCCCATCCGTGATTGTGCGCTGTGCCCCGTCCATGCCTTCTATACCATGCAACGGCTCGTTCCTACATCTCCCGGTGACCCCCTATTTTCCATTCCTGGCCCTCGCGGACTGCGTCCAGCTACGCAAACTGATTTCGTTACCTTTTTAAAATCTACCCTTGTGTGTTTGGGCCTCCCTCCTACCCATTATACTGGACATAGCTTTCGCCGTGCTGGCGCCAGCTGGGCGTTTAGTGCAGGCCTTCAAGGTAACTTATCCAATTCATTGGGGGGTGGTCCTCGGAAGCTTATCTTGGTTATCTTGAGTTTAGTGATTCTGCCAAATTCTCCGCGGCCCGTTTATTCTCTGCACATGTAGGCCGACATCTTAGCAGTGACTGACTTCTGTTTTTTTTATTTATTTTCATCTTGTTTGGCCGTTTGGTTTGGTGGGTTGGAAGCTAGGTCCAGTCTTTCAGTACTTTGTATTAGTTTAATTGGACTGACGTTTACATGTAACAGCTATTCAGAGTAAAGCATTATTCTCTGAATCGCTTCTCGTCATTTTATATGTTCTTTTGACAATTGTAAGTTCCAATCTGACTGTACCTAGCTTCCCTATTCTGCCAAACCTGTAAATAAATTTGTGTATATAGTTTCCTTATGCTGGTGTTACTTGTGTCTTTGCACTTGAGATTAATTTAGACATTTTGAGATTGACAGATTTCAAAGTGTATAATTGAGCCTGCTGCAAAGATCACAAAGGGCTTTGAATTTATTGCTGGGGTCTACCACATGTGCTTGTGTTGACTTCTGTCTGTGTACATAGTTCTAGATAATGTATTGCATCGTTTTGCATGTTACCTGTATGCATCCTGTCATTTGTGTGTTTACGGTATCAGCAGTGGACGAGCTGAATACACACATATATAACTGCCACTGGTCTTAATTCCCTGGATGTGTGTATCTGAAGTCCAGTTCTCTTTGTACTATGTATAGCTGTCAAGATTACCTGCCTTCAAGACACCCAACTGTTTATACAGCTGTCCTTACAGTGGGCGTTTTTCTATCCACTGGCTACCTGTATATAAACTGGACACATAATTAGAATTTCATCTCATTCCGTGATCATCATCAAGTATATTACTTAAATTACCACCCACCCACCCCTTCAACTTTTGTTTTCTTTTCTTGCTCCTCTATTGTGTATTATCCTTATGTGACGTATCCGTATGTGGGTTGGAAGCTAGGTCCGGTCTTTCAGTACTTTGTATTAGTTTAATTGGACTGACGTTTACATGTAACAGCTATTCAGAGTAAAGCATTATTCTCTGAATCGCTTCTCGTCATTTTATATGTTCTTTTGACAATTGTAAGTTCCAATCTGACTGTACCTAGCTTCCCTATTCTGCCAAACCTGTAAATAAATTTGTGTATATAGTTTCCTTATGCTGGTGTTACTTGTGTCTTTGCACTTGAGATTAATTAGAGAACCATTCAGTCTAAGTTAAGAGAGTGTCATTCAGTCTAAGTTAAGAGAGTGTCATTCAGTCTATTAAAGAGAGAACCATTCAGTCTAAGTTAAGAGAGTCATTCAGCCTATTAAAGAGAGAACCATTCAGTCTAAGAGAGAACCATTCAGTCTAAGTTAAGAGAGAATCATTCAGATTGAGTTAAGTGAATCTCATTCAGTCTAAGTTAAGAGAGTCTCGTTCAGTCTAATTTAAGAGAGAATAATTCAGATTGAGTTAAGAGTGTCGTTCAGTCATATTCAATAGAGTAGTCATTCAGTCTAAGTTAAGAGAGAATAATTCAGATTGAGTTAAGAGAGTGTCGTTCAGTCATATTCAATAGAGTAGTCATTCAGTCTAAGTTAAGAGAGAATAATTCAGATTGAGTTAAGAGAGTGTCATTCAGTCATATTCAATAGAGTAGTCATTCAGTCTAAGTTAATTAAGAGAGCCATTCAGTCTAAGTTAAGAGAGAATCATTCAGACTAAGTTTAGAAAGTCTCGGTCAGTCTAATTCAACAGTGTCATTCAGTCTAAGTTAAGAGAGTCTCGTTCAGGTCGTAAATCAGTAGTCATTCAGTCCAAGTTAGTTAAGAGAGCCATTCAGTCTATTTTTAAGAAAGAATCATTCAGGCTAAGTGAACCATTCAGTCTAAGTTAAGAAAGTGCTATTCAGTCTAATATAAAAATGTCAGTCTAGCCTTGGTTAATTAGGAGTGCCATTCAGACTAAGTTAAGAGAGTGTCATTGAGTCCAAGTTAAGAGAGTGTCATTCAGTCTACATTAAGAGAGAATTATTCAGACTAAGTTAAGACAGTGTCATTCAGTCTGAGTTAAGAAAGTGCTATTCAGTCTAATATAAGAGTGTCATTCAGTCTAGGTTAATTAAGAGAGCCATTTAGTCTAAGTTAAGAGAGAATCATTGAGACTAAGTTTAGAAGTGTTATTCAGTTCAATATAAGGGTGTCATTCAGTCTAAGAGAGTGTCATTGCCTTTAAGGTAAAGGAATACTTACTCTATTTTATATAGGTTCCTATTACAAAGGTTATAGACTCTTAAAGAAATATAACCAGCTATTTTACTGTCTGAGGGCGATAAACTATTATTTTTATTACAATTTGTGAAGCCATGTTTCCACTTTGGGGTCGACGTGGGTGCCGCCATGTTGCCTATGGAAAGACGTTACTGATGATGTCAGTATTCAGGACAACGTCATGGCTAACGCTTGATCCAAGGACGTTCCCAGTTCCAACTAAGGACATTTGAATTACTCTAGGTCCGAGTTTCAATTCGAGGAAAAAACTGGCGCGGAAAATCCCACGCGGATAATTCCTAAAGGTTTAGGTTATCTCCACCAAATGAAGAATTCCTTTCAAGTTTTTCAACTGAGACTTGCCCGATTCAATTTGAACAAAATTTGAAGCTGAGCGGTAAACTAAAAGAGCGTCCTCTGCAATTGTGCGGTGATTTGAGTTGAACGACGATCATGCTTCTAAGTTTGTAAACATTTTCATGATTACACTTGAGTTATTAAAATCAACTAGAATGTCAGTGGATTTACTGGGTTCCTTCTCGTGCGAATTTTCGGTAGGACTACCACGGTCAACCTTAAATCTCCATGATGTTATGACGTTTTTAGATGAGTATACACTCACTTCCGCTCGTTCAAAAACGTCACGCAGTGGTGCAATGGCGGCACCCAGTGCACGCCATGGCGAGCAACAAAATATTCAATATTTCTTTTATTTTGCATTCCATCAACATAAGTTTTATATAATAAGGTTTGGAATACGATTGCTTATAAATATAGTCACACTCAAAAATAAGGTAAGTACTCCTTTAAGAGAGTGTCATTCAGTGTAAGTCATGAAAGTAGTCATTCAGTCTAGGTTAAGCGAGTAGTCATTCAGTCTAGGTTAAGCGAGTAGTCATTCAGTCTAGGTTAAGCGAGTAGTCATTCAGTCTAGGTTAAGCGAAAAGTCATTCAGTCTAAAACAAGAGTGAGTGAGTGAGTGAGTGAGTGAGTAGGATTTAACGTCGTTTTCAACATTGTTTCAGTCATATCACGACGGTGCCTACATGTGCCAGAACACGAGAGTGTCCACAGTTCCTATTATTCTGGACACTGATCAGCCCAGTGAGTAAAACAAGAGTGTCATTCCTTATGAGTTAAGAGTGCCATTCAGTCTTTGTTAACTGTTATGCTGCTGAGTTCTTTTGTATGCTGTATGAGGAGAACTGCTGACCGGATTTCATGAGCAAAAATATTATTTAATTTTGTTTGCTGGTGACTGGCCTGAAATATCAATGTATCCCAACTGGTTTAGTCAATGCTATTCGACCGCATTTTATAGCGAAATCGACTATGTTGTCAGCGTAAATAAAATTTATTGGAAGAGCTAGCTAGACTACAGTATTTCGGTATAATTGCGGTCGGAAATGGTGAATCATGAGAAATTACAGTGGAAAATCTAGGTTTTTCAGCTGCCTTTCTCCCGGGTCTTTTCCAACTTTTCATCCGCCACAGGGAGCGTGTGACGTCTCATTGGAAGCCTTGAATTCGACCGATGGCCAATCAAACAGATGATAACATCGAAAATAGGCGAGAAGTGTTTTCCCAACGCTAGCAGCCGATCGGGATATTGGTTACCTTGATTGGATAAGCGTGGCCACGTGACCTACATCGAAGCGATCATTGGCCAGAGCCCTTCAACTGGGTCAAGCTGATCTGGAGAAGAGGCCATTTTTGTTTCATCGCAAAGATTCACGTGGTACAGAAGGTAAACAGAAATGTGAAAATAAAGTTTGTTTTAGCGGATTTCAGGGATTTCATCACTGTGAAAAGATTTGCTGAGCTTTTATACTTATGCTGCGTTAAAAACCGATATATTTTGAGTCTTTTCTGTAAGTATATCACATTTCTATCCAGCAACAACAAATTTGCTCTGAGTCGATTTCATGTAAAAATTCACTCATGTTTCAAATTTATTTATTTTCAACTCCAGATTCACTTTTTATTAAGTTGACGAACACAGAGTAGCAAATTTCTATCCAAAGATCACTGTCCTGGCTAACAAAATATATGTACGTTCTGTTATGTTTCAGGCAAGATAAATTTGAAAATATGACTTCAGAAATGATGAGGCATCTCACATTTCTCGATGCACTCGCAAAGAGCCAATATACCGGCTCGCCGCATTTTACTTATAGAAAGACAAGAACCATTTTATCGGCTCACCGCAGCGTAACAGTTGAGAGAGAGTGCCATTCAGTCGATTTTAACCCTTTCACCGATTATTCCCTTGGAAAGCTAGAAATGGTGTTTGCATATAAGATTTGTAGGAAAACATAGGAACCCTGTCTCTACAATGCACACTTCAGCATTACTTAATTGCTCCAGTTTTATAGCAAAATTAATAAAATAGCATACAAAATTAGGCTTTATTGCAAGAGAATGCGCTGTCCCCAGCTTTCTTGACTTGAAAATGTCAAAATTCAATGGAGAAATTATCACAAACAGAACAGAAGAAATCTTAGCATGTGGACGCAGCTATCTGATCACATCTTCTAGTTACACTTACAGGTCTGACAGGTATCTCCCTCATACAGTTTGGGACATTTACAATCACATGTCCCATCAGACATCAGGCTTCCTCCATTCAAGCACGTCTTAGGTACACATGGGGCTACACGAAAAAACAAACAAACAAACAGGTCATTTTGTTATAGTATCAAAGAATTGAATATGAATATAGTGTATTAAATCAGTATAATCTTGTTATTTTCCCATAGAAGTATCGTTCTCTTATTTTAAAAATCAAATCATAAACCAAAAAAATAACCAGTTCAATTCAAGAAAAAAAAAAAAAAATATCACCATGTTCTTTCTTAGGCCATAAAAAGTTAATTAATTGTTTCTCAAGTGGCGCCGCATCCTCGATTTCTCTCCCGCTGGGCACTTTTTTTTAACTTTATGAAAAAAAGAAAAAAAAATCCGCCGCATCCCTGGCATACTGTCCGCTCCCATTCTTTTTATTGCATGTGTAAATGTGCTTGTAAAGTGTGTTTATTCGTTGTAATGTCTATTCGTTTCCCAAAAAATTAAACATTTATAAACAATGTTTCTATTCATTACTAAATCAAACCTGCTTCAATTATTGCCTTTAAACTCCTTTTAAATGCACAATCAAACGTAGAAACGGAAGTTAAAACTTTAAATTATCTCCCCTAGGAGATAGAGTTATCCGCCCCTAGGAGAGCTCTCACTCTTCCCAACGTGGTTACTATATAAGACAATGCACAGCCCATTCTCTCCCTCTTTCTCATTGTAACAACCGAGACCAGTAGTGAACTAGGCCGCGGTCTGAGGGGAAGGACGGGAGGGCGCATTAAATTGAAGCAGGTCTGATTTAGTAATGAATAGAAATCAAACATTTATAAACAATGTTTCTATTTGTTACCAAATCAAACCTGTTTCAATTATGCCATTCAATCTCCGTCAGGAAGATGATACAACGTAGAAAACGGAAGTTAAAACTAAAAGTTAGCTCCCCTAGCGGAGAGTTGTCCGCCCCTAGGAGAGCTCTCCCATCCCATTCCAGCAGGATTACTATATAGGCTCTGCACCAGCCATACTCGCCCTCTATTCTCATTATAATTACCGAGACCTGTAGTGTTTAAGGCCAGCATGAGGGGACGGAGGGAGGGCCAATCAAATTGAAACAGGTTTGATTTGGTAACAAATAGAAACATTGTTTATAAATGTTTGATATTTGTAGCCCAAATCGTAAACCTGTTTCAATTATGCCACAGTACCAACATATGGAGGCGGGAATCTCGGCCTTGTGGTAACTCCCATAGCAGACTAGTAATCGCTGGAACGACACCGACATGGGTATAAATCTGAGACATTATTACTCAACAAGTTAACCCTGGTCAAAGACGCATAGGGTAATTGAAGGAATTGATACAGTTCTACTTATCTTCTGATTGTCTCCATCCATGTAGCAGTGTTCGTGGTGTGGTACACAATACTTCCAAGATGAAGGATACCCCAGGCGCCCTCGGCAACAAGATAGGTCCCCTTGGCAGGCACTGTATGACTAGGGGGGAACCGGCCGCAATCCGTTGCATACAGGGAAATCCTTGGTCCAACCGTAAGATAAGGGGGGACGTACGCAATCCCGAATCTTGGAAGGTACCAAGTCCACACCACTCTCAGACCGCAAGCTTCTTGAGGACAACTCCCATACTTGGAGTGATGAACTTAGATGCGTTGGAATTGCCATGCTTGCTCTCTGGGCGAGCCGCGCACTCTTCAACTCTCTGTACTTTCATCACTACTGTTGACACTAGGCCTGGAGCGGGTGTTCTTGTGAGTTGAGGCACAGGTGACCCAGCTGAGACATCTAGAAGGAAGTCAGTTTCTGAAGAACAGAAGCAAATTTCAGTTAGGAGTAAACCCTATCCTGGTGTTAGGCCTTCATTGGTGATTATAGAATCCACGGCCGGTCAACTGACTTATTTCTACCTTCTGAGATGCCTCATCATATAATATATGTAATAATAATAATCTGACTGAGATGAGATGAGATGAGATGATACAGCAAGATGGCTGTCTTGCTGCGATGGTGACCATTTTGCCGCCCCCCGCCCTCTTTTCCTGAAATTACTCACGTGCTGGGTAGCCACAGTGGCCCAAGCGTGGTCACACTATTGATTGCACTGTCATATCCCTCAGACAGATATTAGTGAACGTGGAGTTAATTGTTCAGGCACAAGACAGGACAATGTCATGGAGGGGTCAGTTCTTCCATACATGCCATGACGCAGCGATGGCACGAATCACATTAGAAGAAGCAGAAGACAGTAGTTGGGCGTCAATGGTATATCTACCTTCTGCCAATTGATAAGACTATTTTATGGTCTTTTTCAACTACGCGGCTTTTATAAATGTCAAGCCTTGCTGATAGGCGAAGGGACAGAATAACCGTAGCCGAGAGCCGCGAACGGATCGGAACGAGTAAGATAGTGGCGGATGGCTCGAACAGGACATAGCAGAAGATCGTCCTCGAGTCCATGTACAAAGTCTGACAACGCAGGAATGGTGTACGACGTTGAGCGCACAGACCTGAACGAACAGACTCATTTTGGCGATAAATTCAGGAATGGGCCGAAAAGAAATGCAGGACCGATCCGCTGTCCAGGACATAGAAGATCTTTCAAGAGCATGAAGTATAGACAGTCTGGACGCCAAAGCAAACGCCGCCACGACAGCCGTCTTATAAGACACAGTTTTTATAGACGCGGACTCTAAGGGTTCAAAAGGTGGTATAATCAGAGCACACAGAACCACACCGATATCCCATTTCGGTAACAGTTGGCGAGTACAACGCGACTGTAATGCGAAGGCGTGAATAAGAGCAGAGATATTATCATTAAGGCTAATGTCGGAACCCAAGGTAAGACGTAACACCCTATTCAATTCATGCCAGAGCAGATCGACAGAGCAGATCGACAGCCTTCCATGGTGCTAATATGAAACTCCCTATCCTGGTGAAGGTGAAGGATGAAGTCAATTACGAGGGAAATAGAGTCGGGAACGATCACGTCCTCGGCACCAGGACAAATATAGGAACGTAGTGAGTAAGATCCTACATATAATAAACAACCTTAAGGTTGACGACAGAACCATAATGTCAAAGTCTAACCATTGGTGTAACGGTTAATATAGGAATAAAGTACTTGATGGAGAAAGTCGGAAAAACTGTCCCACAAGTACACCACGAAGACATTGTGTTGATCAAGCACAATCCTAAGGTAAATGGATCTCAACATAATGTTAGTGTGATAAAGTCAACATGGCTCTGTGTTAACACTGTGCTGAATTCAATTAAAGGCGACTAGTCCGTCATTCACAATCCCGCCGTCGTCCTCAGAGAATATCCATGTCCATAATCCAAAGACCTATTCCATATAACAGTATTTAACCAAATACTGCTGATTCCAATACAATTTTGATATTCTGAACACCAGACTGGAAACAGCAAGGTCTGGACAGAACTCTCTTCGTAGAGTAAAGACGAACCTAAGTAAATCACATTGTGAAAAACCCGAGAGGAATTGATACAAGTGGAAAGTTGACGCCAAACGAACGGACTTCCCCTCCCACCGACGATCGACGATGGAGAATCAAAGGAAGTGCCGATGAATGGATATAAAATATGCAACTCGCAAATGAAGAAATGACGTGACAAACGGCGTTATGGCGTACCGGAAACGTCTAACCGATGTAATAGAATGACGCACAGGCGTATGAGAGACACATGACGGTGTAATGAACATGTCGTCAAGGTGTAATAGGAAAGCGTAATGTGAAAATGCGAGAAACGTTGTATATGATAAACAACGTAGTGATTTCCTCATTCACAACAACTTAATGTATATACATGCTCATCATGGAGCAGGATACAACTTATAAAAGCACACGACGTAACAGAAGGGCGTTGCAAACAGTAACCCCGAAGTCGATTATAATAATTTTCCTCTCTTTAAACGCAGTAGAGATGAACATATTAAATGTTTGTAGCGTTAATCACCAAATGTAAGCTCAATGAGATAAATGGGATTATGGATCTTTGTGTCAGTGAACATGAATAATGTATCAATGAACATGGTTACATTATGACCTCTCCCGATGTAATTTGTCTCCTGTACATGAAATTCAGTACTGGAGTTTATATGGAGAGAATATAAAACATTTACAACAATGTTACTATTAATAACCAAATAGTCACACAACCGACATCCAGAACAAAGATTTTCCAGGTAACCAAGAAAGATCCTTAAAGAATTTTAAATTCCCGAAGAGAGGAAATACATTTAAGTCTCTCGCCGGCAGGAAAGTGAGGTTATTCAAAAATTTATAATTTGAAATGACCTAGCACGAACAATTTGTCGAGAAGAACAGTAAGAACATTACTAAAAAGCAGTTTGATGCTCTAGTAGACTGTACCGGTAATACATACCTGGTAGAAAGAAACCATAGAAGACTTCAAGACTCACGTGTCACTAGGCTTGATCCTTGGCCGGCCAATACCTTCCCACTCACGCTAGTAATTTTAAATTTTCTCATATGGAAGAAATTAAAACACAGGAAGGAAGCAATCAGAGATTGCTCAATTGTATGCCCCCCCTTCCGCTTTAATCCGACACTGCCCCGCCATTGTTCTGTTGTTTATTGGTTGGTGGAGGCCTAATTTGGATAATCATAAAAATTCTGTTTCTGTCACTTTTTTTGCCATGCCTCACATAATACATATTCCAAGTATCAGCCAACAAGTGATAATCCGATGTTTCGATGCAAGATGGTCGCCAGGGCTTTCGCCAAATCCGAAAATGTGACCTGGTTATGAGACCTACATTCCTTGGGAGTATATTGTGGTGAAATTATGAAGCGATCAGTGAACTTTGAATTTCGCACCCAATTCACTCTTTTTGGGGCAACTTCATACTTTAATTTCAGGACCTATGTTGTCTGCTTTGGAATGTAGGATAACATATAATATAGCCATTTTCTGGTCCAAATCGGTTATGGACTGAGATCCAGCCTGGACAAATGAATATATCCCATTCACTTTAGTTTTGATAAACAAAGGGCCATAACTCTTGAAAATATAACCGAAAGCAGAGAAACTTCACGCTGCACACCAATGGGTCACTGACCACATATCATGCAAATTTCATACCTGTCCATACAATATTAACCGAGATCCAGCCCTACAAGTCTCAAAGATTTGAAGAAAAAAGGGCCATAACTGTTGAAAATATACGCGAAATGTGGAGAAACTTCATGCTGCACAACTACAGGGCACTGACCACATATCCTGCAAATTTCATAATTGTCCATACAATATTAACCGAGATCCAGCCCGGACAAGTCCCAATTCACACAAATTTGAACAAAAAAGGGCCATAACTCTTGAAAATATATGCGAAACGCGGAGAAACTTCACGCTGCACAACTACAGGGCACTGACAACATATCCTACAAATTTCATAATTGTCCATACAATATTAACCGAGATCCAGCCCGGACAAGTCCCAATTCACACAAATTTAAAGAAAAAAGGGCCATAACTCTTGAAAATATATGCGAAACGCGGAGAAACTTCACGCTGCACAACTACAGGGCACTGACAACATATCCTGCAAATTTCATAATTGTCCATACAATATTAACCGAGATCCAGCCCGGACAAGTCCCAATTCCCGAAGAATTCAGGAACAAAGGGCCATAACTCTTGAAAATATAAGCGAAACGTGAAGAAACTTTACGCTGCACAACTGCGGGGCACTGACCACATATCATGCAAATTTCATACTTGTCTATACAATATTAACCAAGATCCAGCCCGGACAAGTCCCATTCACAGAGATTTCAGAAAAAGGGCCATAACTCTTGAAAATTATACCGGAACTCGGAAAAAACTCAACGCTGCACATCTACGAGGCACTAGCCACATTCCATGCAAGTTTCAATCCTGTCCATCCAATATTAACCGAGATATTGCTCGGACAAGAAATTCGGACGGACAGACGGACAGACGGACAGACAGACAGACGGACAGACGGACGGACGGACAAAGCGATCGCTATATGCCCCCCCTCTAGTTAGAGGGGGGGCATAATTAGTGCATAACTCCATCTGAATTATAAGCGTAATACAGTATACAGATGGAACCAACATGGTGTGAAATAAAACAAGCAATGTAATAATCAGACAATTGTGTTTCAAGAAAATCACACTTTCACATAGTGGGTGAATAGGTTTACTCACTCACGTAAACCAGCATAAGTGGGTGAATAGGTTTACTCACTCACGTAAACCAGCACGTGATCTCATTGTTGTTCGACACACCCTTAATTACATAAAGAGATCAGTAAAGAAGCTCATTAAGATGCGACACAGGGTCGAAGTAAATAGGGTTGAGTTGTGGTTACGTAACACAAACGCAACAATCATGCTTCATATTCATGTCAGTATGAAAGACATAAAACCTCTGCCAGGACTCTCTTGAATACAGGATATCAAATATCACGAAATAATACTTGATATAACAAGAGATTACATTTTGGTAGGACCAAGGTGAACCAACCAAAACTGCAAGTCCGAACAGACACAACAACAACAACATGAAAATTTGACGGCTGCAAATAAAGTATCAGATCTCTCCGGCGGGAAGAAACGAAAACCCCCGCCGATGAGGATACTATTTACAACCCTACTTGAGATATACACAAACTCAATGCATAAAATTCATGAATCAACGAAACCAAACCTGATCGTTTATTGTAGAGATCACCATCGGCCTTCAAATCTCAGCACTAAAAGGCAGACTTACAGAAATGCCGGGAATTAAGTACGAATCTGTCACAAATTGAGCAATAAAAACGAGGTCGCGAGAGCCCGTAAAAACCCACACCAAACACAGCGGGTCGAACTCATTGTTCGTGTGAAGACGTGATATTGAATACACATTGTCTCCATCACGCAGGACTGTGTTATCAGATAAGCCCGAGATTAATATTGACTTTAGAAAATATATCGGGTAATAATTTCAAGATATAAGAATTTTGAAAACTCCGACAAGAGCCAATTAATTTCGCGACGTACGTCCGAAGACAATAAACACATGGCAGATGGAAAAACAGACCATGTGAAGTCTACAAATTTGCCCAAACAAAATTTTGACAAGACAGAAATGTGAAAGAAAACTATCCCCAAAATATTAATTTAATCACCATCGAACCATTGACAAAATGACATAGGTGAGACAACATACGGCGAGGAAGTATTCCTTCGTCTGACATTTAATACGAGGATTATTCGAAGTAGACGGCATATCCGGCAGCAACGCTAAAAGTGCATCCAAATTATCCGAAAAACCATCATTGACGTATGTTCCTAACTTTACACTGAAGAAAAAGGAATCACAGATGAACTCGAC